>VZRW01006124.1:43744-59527 GCA_013398125.1 Aegotheles bennettii | reverse complement strand
AAATGAAAAATAAAAAAATAAATTTAAAAAATGTAAAAATAATAATAATAAAAAACCATTCTGGTCTTATCAGCACTATTCATCACAAATCCAGAACATAGCCCCACAGCAGCTACTACGAAGACATTTCACTCTGTCCCAACCAAAACTAGTACAGGAAGCTTGGGTGAAAAAGTGAGAAACATTCTGTATTGCCAAAGCTGGCAGAAAGCTATGCTATTGAAGCCAGGGAGAGGATGGGTTTGTAGGAGGTAATGTTCATCTTAATGAGGTGGTTTTTCCTGTTGGTTTCTATTGGCTTATTTCAGATAAATCAAATCATTAAGCTGTGATACTTCCAGTGAACATACAAAATAGCTTGCATCAAGTATCTTAAACTGTGTGTAGCAGGTCCTTCATAACTGCCCAGTTCAGCATTTATTAAGGCACAGACCTGCTCTTTTTTACTTGAAGTTGATTGGGAATGACTTCATAACTCCCAGTGACCGTGTAGTCTGTGAACAGGCTTCTTGGATGGGAACAAGATTATCCAATTTGAAAAGTGACTGAGCATGGAGAGGGAAGGGGAGATGATGGCCTGGTTTCGGTTCTGTTGTCATCTGTCCTGTCACCTTCTCTCCCAAGGGGTTCTGAAGAAGTCTGACGGGTGGGTTGGCTTGGGTTGCTGTGAGCTGGCGATCGCTGTGGAGTGTCGGCAAGCGTGCAAACAGGTGAGGCTTTCCAATGGCTCCAGTGAATTCATTCAGGGATTACTGCTCATCAGCTTCAGGCTTCATGCATTTGTTACATCGAAAGTAAATTCTCACATAAACTCTTTAAAATTGCAAACTAGGAGTAGATACTTCCCAGGAATACTACTGGTGGTAAAGGGCAGAAACAGATCTCCAAAAAACCAAACCAAAGAATTTGTTCAAAGGGAATTTCCTGTAGAATCTAAAAGTTCAGGTCTAGTCAGATGGAAACCTACTTTGAAAAAAAAGGGTGGGTTTTTGCAAAGGGTTTTTTTGATACGTGTTCTCAGCTGGGCTGCTTGCTATGACTTGATGGGCCTGAAGAAATTTTAAGCCCTTAAAGCTGTGCCTTTTTTGTACATTCTGATGCCACATTTAATTGCTCAGTAGTGAAGTTCCAGTTGAGATGAAACCTTACTGTGTTTATGACTTGGGCAGCTCAGAAGTTGCAGTGTGAGAGCCAGCGAGCTGGCTGCATGCATCTCAGCACCACTGCACTTGGCAAATGGAGCTAATCCCCCCCCTTAGTTTTGCTTTGCAAACAGTGACTGTTGCTCATGTGCTCTAGGCTGTTACTTCATAGTGATTTATTGACTGAATCCATAGATATTCTGAAGCTCTCTTTGGTTATGCTAAACTTAATTTATGGATTTTTTTTTTGTCACAGTCTCTATAAAAGTTATTTTCAAAAAATGCTGAGTGGAAGGCAATGTGTGGCTGTTTCCAAGCTCCCCTTTTTTTGCAGTGCAGTGTTCAGTGATGCAACGTTGTGGTTACAGCCCCAGACAGATTTCCGTGCCTCTTCAAAGAGGTTTTTCTTCATCAGATGGAAGACAGTTGTTTCTGCTGTTAATATATCACTGGTTTTGTCAAGTGGCAATTTCAAGCATAATACATAAATTTAGCAATGACCTTTTCATTAAAGATCTCTGAAGCATTTTTTGTGAATTTATTTTTCCCCAAAATATATGCTTGTGACCTTAAAAACATCTTCAGAGTCAATTATTTATCCTCACCATCCTTGCAACTCAGTTCTGGAGCACAGATGTACTTAATATCCACTATATTATCTTGCATTTTACCTACATAATCTTAATCTTGGACCAGTAACCTACTGCAAATTGTTGCCACGCAAGACAAAGATGCTGCCTTCACCCAGAAACATACAGGTTAAACTGTTCGACAAGAGCTGAGCAGTGACTACACAAACTGAGTAGTGTAGAAAGAGATGAGGAGTGAGTAAACACACTGGGCACTTTTGGCCTTCTGAAAAGAAGGTACATTTATCTGTTCCCAAATGCATTTCTTAAAGTTTTCAAATGTTTCAGGTGTTTTTCAGACCTGATAAAAACACTTCCATTTATTGTAGTGTCCTATGCAATTCTCTTAATATCATTTCTCTTCATTCTCAGATTCAGATGCTCTATTGTTTGATTGCAGACTCGGCTGTCTCAGAATCTTGGCTATATTTTGTATTCAGCTGTTTCTGGTTGCTACATTTCATGTGATTTTCATTTAAACTACAATATAAACACTTGCCAAACATTTGGGATAATAGGAAATATTTTGATCTTAATTCTGATTCTTGAAACCTGAGGAGATTTTGAAGACATTTTGAAGAAGGTGATGTGATAGATCCAAAGTCCCCAAACCAGAGATTTTAAGTTGCTGGAGGGGGAAATAACTAATTTTAATGGTAATATAAAGGTAGAATTGTCTTTATTTTGCAAACATGATTTTATTATTTTCTACTACAAATGGAGAAATTTATCTTCCAGGCTTCTGCGAAGAATGATGTTTTAAAGGTCTGCAGGAAAGAATATGAGGTATGTGTATGTATCTGCATATATCATACTAAAAATCACTGTTTCATAAATGCTGCAAAAAATAGCCTGTAGAAGAGGGAAAGTCTGGTGTTGTTAGTCATATTTCTGGATATACTCATTTTCATCCAAATGTAAATGACTTCTCTCTATGGTTTTTGTAAAAGTATAATAATTTTCTGCCAAAAGGGCTTGTCTGGTTTTAGACTTGCATATATTTTAATTTTAATGAAAAAGATGCAACTTTCAAAATGGAGGCATGGGTTCCAAAAAAGTTTGTCTCATAGGAGTTCTGATGAGAGTCACCATTCACTGTGAGCATTCATTCCATCAGAAACATTTGGGCTTCTATATTGGAGAGTCAGCTTAAAAGTGACCTAAAGAAATAAACTCAGGCAAGAATAACCTTTGAAGTATCCTATCCTGGTGTAAAGAATTTCAGATTAATATTTTTTTGGTAACATCAGTTAAACTGTTAATGCTTGCAATTATTTTCACTGTTCTGCTCTTAAAATTAATCAAGATATTTTCAGAAACCTGCCTTTGCCTATATTCTTTAACACAGTTTGTAGAAATGCTGTTGTGCTAGGATTTATTTTCTTTTGATCTGCTCCTTAATTAAAAGCCAGATTCCTTCTCCAGCCTTTCATCTCATTTCCTACAGCCCTGAATTAGATAGTCCTGCATAAATTCTGCTGATAATCAACAGTTCAGGATATCAGACAATTCTGTTTTCTGGATTTGGGCAGAAGTGTTGCAGTTTCCTGTTTTTCCAGGAAACATTAAATTTCCTTTTTTGTCCCCTTTGGTCCCTTTGCAGAGGATTTTCCTAGACTCTTGCCTGTTGAAGTTTACCAGTGCTTGTCTCTTGGAAATGAATTTTCATGTTGAGCAGTTCTGTCTCCTCGCATGCTGTGATATGCTATACTGTCAACATCTGTAAGCTTCTCCTCTGTTACGCTTGTCTGTTTCCTTCTTTTTTCCTGGATCTCTGCATTGCTGTAGGAGGTTGGCCAGTATGGGTTGAAGGAGAACGGGAGAGGAAAGGTAAGAGATTAAAGAATGACTACAGAATGGTGATAGTCATCTTACTTAGTTTTCCTAGTCCTTCTTTTTCCAGTTTTTATCTGGAATTTTGGAAAGTAGGTCCCTCACTCTTATTCAGGAGTGATCCTGTAGTTACTATACAGAAAACCTGAGCTCTTTCTATCTGTGCAAAACCGAGAGGATAGGGAGGAAAATGATGGAAGAAGGAATCGGTCTCCTGGTTGGGGAAGATGGAAGGAGAATTTTTTTGAATGAGCACTAGCAACATATGTAGATACAGATATTGTTTTAGGGACAGAAATGAAGCACCCGACATGGTAGATCTTCAGTTATTACAGAATTTTGTATGACCATGGGTTCTTGTATGTATCTAGGCTTACAGGTACTGATAGAAAAGTAGTATTTACAGTGCTCTCAAGGGACCCATTGGTTATATAAAATTCAAGGAGGTTTTGCCTAAGATAGGAGATCCCGAAAAGTACTTCTGGATGGAACCTGCACTTTTTTACAGCCTAGTGATTAATTCTCCTTTTTTTAAAAAAAAGAATTCTTGGTTAATGTGTCCTGTTCCCTCTGTAATCTGTAAGTAGCTTCTGTGTCTGACTGGTACCATACTTTATACTCTGGGTTTGCTGGGGAAGAAACTAAACAACTGGGAAGGGAATAGCTAGTTAAAACTGGGAGAGGTGACATAGTATCAGAAACAGCCTCTGAATCACAGAAATGCAATGTCATACACTGCTTGCCTTTGTGCTTGAGAAGTAATACTTTGCTCACTAAAAATGAGGATCCAATTTGAGAACTAGTGTGCAATATAGAATATAGAGCTTGTTCACCAGCTCTCAAGTCTGTTATTGAGGTATTGAACATATGAGTACATAATGTGTAAGTAAAAAATAGCTGAATTAAGAATATGAAAGTGTATTTCCCTCTTTGTACGCACTCTTGTAGCTTACCAACTTTCACAGCTTACAGAGGATTTTCACCAGCTATTCAGAGTAGCTGACTGAGCTGGGCATAGTATTTTGCTGTAATCTTTTGAGATTAGCGAAGCAACTTCATGAGTTACTCTTGAGCTTACCACTGAGTTAATGAGCATGAACAATGAGAGAAGCCTCTAGGGCTGGGACATAAGGTTCAGGGCAGTGAAAAAACCCCAGGCTCCAAGCAGGGGGTGTCACGGAGTCTCAGGTTGTACAGTAGCAGAACCACTTTAGCATTGTGTCAGCTTTTCAAAAGATTAATTGAAGATGCTTTTTTTGATCATGTGTTTCTGGATTACTTTTACTGTAAATATTTATGAAACCTGTGATTCTTCTAATTTGGAGAGATTGCACGTTAGAAATGAATCATGTTTTTAATAAGCTACTCATTTTTGATCAGTACATTGAAGGTAGTATGTCCTGTTTATTTTCAAGTGGCACTGCATGCAAACATTTAACACAACTTGCTGAGTATCTCTGAGTGTTACTGAAATGTACTTTATTTGCCTTCTTTTGAAAGATTTTATTCTGGTAGTCCTTTTTTCCATCTTCTGCTTCTCAGGTCCTCGTTTTGTCAAGCTCATTTTTTCTCTAGTTCTGTGCATCTCAGCTCTTATCTTTCACTACTTCTTCCAGCTTTCTGCTATCCTGTTCACCTTCCCCTAAAAAGAAGGTAGGTAATAGCCAAAGGAAGAAGAAAAAAGACTGTCTGGATTGTATGTGGGATTTTCTGATTTTCCTATTTTTCAAAGTTTTGTGTAAAGCTGAGGTTCATTTTTTGAAAAGACTGCATGGCGTATATGCTTGGAGGAGTAACTGAAAATAGATTATAAAACTTGAAATAAGGTGTAAAGGCTTTATTATTGCATTTAAGATCACTTTACTTTCTTCAGTGCATGAGGAGGGTAGTACTAACATTTCCACTGGGTCGCAGCTCTAGAGTATTGACACAGCATACTGTGAATCCAACTCCCTGCACAGTAAGAACTTGAGTTCTTATTTCGTGTGTACCAAATAAGACATTCAAACTTCTCTAGTTAGTTTGCATTATGAAAGCTGTGCTGCAGCTGAGCACTAGTAACATCTGCCATGATGTTGAAATGTGATGGGAAATGCTGCCAGTTCTTTAGCTTCTGCTCCTAGGACTATTTCTGACACACAGTAAACACTTTCTGTAAACACTTTTGATGTCCCTGGGCTGTTTGAGGGTGGTTTTGCTCTCAGATTTGAGCACTGTTTAGCTTAATCTGACTTTGTTTTCTTAGTTTTTAAACACAAACTTGAAATGCAGTGCCCGCAGCTTCGAGTGCTGCAGTAGAGATTCAGAAAAGCAGTCCCTGTGCCACAGTATTGGCTTGTTCCAGCTTCTAGAGTCATATGATTCCACTTTATGCTAAGGTCTTGGGTGAACACTGGCTTGTAATTACCCCTTCAGAAAAATGCAGTCAGCAGTTTTTAGCTCTTATCCAATTGTTTGTGTGAATTGCTCAAAGACAATAGATTGTAATTCAAGGACCTGTTTAGAACATCATTTAGGAAAAGGTTCCAGAAGAGTTTTCATGGACTCCTAAGGCACATGGCTGTGTGTGGCCTCTGGAAGCACTGTTTCACAAATTCAGGGGGCACTCTGACCATGTGCTACTCATTGTAGCTAATATTGTTATCATTTCTCTGCTGGTGGGCTTTGTTCTCTACTGTTCAAAGAAAGCTGATAGAATAATCAATGATCTTGCCAAAATTTAAGTTCTAGTGATTTTGTTCTACCTTGCTGTGCAAGTGTTCTCACTTCTTTACTGGGTTAGATAACTGAGGAAAATCTTGCCCTTATTAATTACTGCAAGTTTGTAAAGTTCTTAGCAGATGTGCACCATCATTTGGAACTTCAGCTGACTCCACTAAACCGTAGTACGTTACCTTCTGCCTTTCTCTTCTGTTGGTACATTTGAAGATGATGTCAAGGAGAGGTTAACAGGACTTTCATTGCTGTTCTCACAGAGTGAAGCATTTTGTTTCCTAGTGTGTTTAACTGCAGGCAATACTTCTAAATTAAGATGGCTTTAATTGGATAGGCTCCATATTAAAATATTCAACATGGTTAGGTTGCCCAAGCTTAATTTTCTGTCAGGGATGTCAGAGTACAGATACCATGGTAATTTGGGGGAAGGACAATACTCCTTGATTTTTAGCAAAATACCCTGAATTTCTGGTGTGGAAGAACAGCTTCACTGACACTTTTCATTCAAGATACAAGAAATGGCCATTAAGAAAAACACACTTGTAATATGCATGCCTTACAATGCAGAAGACGTCTTCCTTTAGCAGAACATTCTGCTCTGTTTGTGTGCATGCAGTTTTTGTTTGAGCCATTACCTGCAGCTGATGAGCTCCAACAAGAGCGAAACCAGTTAGGTCCTGCAGTATGGCTAAAAGCTTTCTTCAGGGAGCATCTAGTGAGGAAGACTGGCCACTGTTCTCTGCTGGATAAACTTCAGTTGCCTTTTGCAATTTCTATAGCACCAAAAGATCTTTGAGACTGTTTTCTTAAAGTTCCATGTGGTTGTGTTGCCTGTGTCTGCCTGCCACTTTCCATTCTTCTGCTTGGAGTCTCGCTGGCTTTAATCACCAGTTTCAGCAATGTTTGGTCTTAAAAAAAAGAGGTCTGAAAGATGAAATCAATGTGCAAGAAAACAAATAATTGTGTTATAAATTTCAATATTGCCATCTTTTTTCACTTAATACTTTGTTCACAAGTTGAAAATAGGGTCTTGGCCTCTGTGTGTGTACACAGGATTGCCTTTTATCCTCATCTTCACAGGTGACCCAGTTGTCCCTTTGAAGAGAACATCCTCTTCTGCTCTTTTGGGCTTGGGCATTTTTTTGTTCTGTTCTTCTGTACCTACATCTCTGTTTTATCTTTTGCTTTGTTTTCTCTGCCTTTCTCTTCTAACAGTTCACTAGCAGATTCAGAAGGAAGCTGGAGTGGACAGAAAAGCTGCTGATTTCTTACATCAGAGTGCTACTTTACTAGAGATGGGCATTAACCCTGTCTTCTGTAACGAAGTTATGGTTAATAATTCAAACCACACTGACTGTCTAACGTGGTTATTAGCTTTATTTACAAGCAGGTGACTACACACTTTATTTTTTGAAGATTCTCTTGTGCCTGTATAGGTTATTCTCCCCACTGTGTACTTGTACACTCTGGGAAACGGAATGGTCATCCAGACCTACCCAAAGAGCAGTCAGCACCCTAACTAGCACTGTGTTCTGTGGTGGCCACAGGCACTACAGTTCCATGAAACATGGTGAGTTGCTGTAACAACTCAGTGCAGCTGAAGTCCTTCCCATTCCTTCCTGCAACTGCCCTTTTTCCATACGCATTTCCTTCCCACTGCTAGCCAGGGAGATACACTTCTCCTTACCTTATTCTGCCCCTGGCATCTGGCAGGTCCTTCGAAAAGATGATCCTTAAAAGATGGTCCCATTCCCCTTGAAATCTCTGATTTAAACTCCTAGGAGATGAGGAAAAGCAGTTTTTTTAAGAAGAAATGTGCTTTTTCAGTGCAGGGAGGACTGTGGCTGTTTGGGCAAGAGTTGAATGGTCTTGAGGGAGGTGATTCTGCCCCTGTACTCCACTCTGGTGAGACTTCACCTGAAGTACTGTGTCCAGCTCTGGAGTCCTCAGCACAGGGAGGACATGGACCTGTTGGAGCAGGTTGAGAGGAGGGCCATGAAAATGGTCAGAGAGATGGAGCACTTCTCCTCCAAAGAAGGGCTGAGAGAGCTGGGGTTGTTCAGCCTGGAAGGGAGAAGGCTCCAGGGAGACCTTAGAGAGCAGCCTTTCAATACTGAAAAGAAAGGGGACAGACAGACTTTGTAATAGGGCCTGTTGTGATAGGACATGGGGAGATGGTTTTAAACTGAAAGAGTAGCCTCATACTAGAGGAAGGTGGCAAGATACTGGCCCAGGTTGCCCAGAGAGGTGGCAGAAGCCCCATCCCTGTTTTCAAGGCCAGGCTGGAGTGGGCTCTGAGCAACCTGATCTGGTTGAGGATGTCCCTGCTTAGTGCAGGGGGGGACCCTTCCAACCCAGACTATTCTGTGGTTCCATGATTGCTCTGTGGATTAGAGTCCTCTGAAACAAAGCAACAGGGTGTATGTGCTTCCCTCCTTCTGTCACTTAACATGGCATGCATCCCCTAGCTGTACCTTTGAGGAGTTAATAGCATGCTTTGGCTTCTAAGGTGGACTGTTGGGAGCTTGTATTTGTGTGTGTGCATCTGTGCAGAGTTCTTTTTCTCACATAGAAGCTTTAAAATTATTGTAATTGGAAAAAACCAAAACCAAACCCCAAAGTACTTTGGGACATGCTATTGCAGAGTGCTGTTCCTAAGTTAGTCCAAGAACTTGCTTGGACACTTACTTGCTGGAACATCTATCTGTATTATTATTATGAGAGCACACAGAACTTAGGTGACCCCTGATCTTTTAATTTCCTACTTCCAGGGTTTTTGTCTAGTGTGTTTGTTTTAATCCAGTCAGAACAAATCATAACAAAGTTAGATGTATTAGCTCATTATAAGAAATAACTAAACACTCAAATCCTTAATTGAAGTTTCCTGACTTGTAACACTATTTTTGTTTTGATTTCAGAATGCTCTCTTTAGTTGTATTAACAGAAATGAAAGTAAGTATGTAATGAATAGTTTCTCTTTTATATCATTCTATCCTTTTTTCTCTAAAATGTAAGGAATCCTGTGGGTGTACATACACACATATCATAGGGGTTCAGTTCCACAGAAGGACAAACCACATGCCTCAGTTTTCTTGCTCAGGTGATAAGGAGCTTGGGCTGCTCATGTATTTTCTATTAATTTTTAATTTGTGAATCTGTATTTGGTTTTTTGCCCTAATTCATGATTGCTTAGAAGCTCATTTTTTCCTTCTGCCTTGTTCATTTGATGAGTAACAAAATGAAATGAGTAACAAAATGAAAATGCGTAACACAATGAAATGCATAGGTGGAATCTTGCACCATGCAAGTGTGTTGTTGCCTCATGTCTGTCTATATGAAATAAAAATAAATCAGTATGTCAGAATTAATTCTAGTAAACTTAATTTTCAAGAACTTTATACTTCATTACATCAAAAATGGGTGAATCATAATACCATCTATTTTTTGAATGAGTTTTAAGATACTACTCTTATTTGTTTACTGTTAATATTTGTCTAATTATTCAGTTATAGGACAAGTCTGGTTATCTTAAATAAGAACAAAATAGCTGAAGATAAAATTCAGCTGGTTTGCTGGTGTCTGGAGCTCAAGTTCAGGACAGCTCTAGGGCCTTTTTTTCTCTAGCTAAACAAACAAATATAATTTGGCTAGTACAGATATTCCCAGTCATTGTGTAGACAGTGATTATTTCAATAGAACATAGAAGAATTTGGAATTTCTTCATTTTTTTCTCAATGACACCTTGAGCATCACTGTGTGTGGTACAGGCATGCTTGTTTCTCTGTGCAGGAACCTGTAGCTTGTCTGGTGTGTGTTTGTTTGTTTCCCCAGTGGGGTCAGTGTGTTGCAGCTATGCAGGTCACCACACAAACTGTCGGGAGTATTGTCAAGCGATTTTTCGGACAGACTCTTCTCCTGGGCCATCACAAATTAAAGCAGTCGAAAATTACTGTGCATCAATTAGCCCTCAGCTTATACACTGTGTGAACAACTACACCCAGTCGTACCCAATGAGAAACCCCACAGATAGTAAGTATAAAACAAGACATCTTTGCTGAAAGTTATGAAAAATACTGAAATGTTTGAGGATTGTATGCACTTTTTATAGAAAATGTTATTGTATGTCCATTGTATAAATTAATGTAGTTCTAGATTATAATTACATTAATTTATATTATAATAACTTTTGTAGGTGCATCATTACTACTTATTTATTTTTTAATTCTCCATGTTTGTGTTGTTTTTTCCAGAGTTGATTCTGTTTGCATTTAAAAGAAGCGATGTTACTTGAGTTTACTGGGGAGGGGGTTGAGAATCCTCTGTACTACACTTTTTCTCGGAGGGCTGTTATGTTGTGCATCTTGGTGGTGGTTGTATGCTTGATCATGAACTACTTTTCATTTTTTAACAGGTTTGTATTGTTGTGATAGAGCAGAAGATTATGCGTGTCAGACTGCTTGTAAAAGAATCCTGATGTCAATGAAAACAGAGCTTGAAATTGTTGATGGGCTCATCGAGGGCTGTAAAACAATGCCCCTCCCTCAGGATCCACTTTGGCAATGTTTCCTTGAAAGTTCAAGGTCTGTTCACCCAGGGGTCACTGTGCTCCCTCCACCTTCAACAGGCCTCGATGGAGCCAAGCTCCATTGCTGTTCTAAAGCAAATTCTTCCACGTGTAGGTCAGTATCTCTCTTGTCGTTTCCATTTGTGAAAGTGCTTCGGAGTGTCTCGTATCAGGCCTTTGCCCAAATCCTGCTGTGTGTATCAAATAGAGTTCTGAATTCTTTGGAAAAGCACAGGCTTGGGTAGTCAGATGGGTGTCACGTTCTGTTCAACGCTTACATTGTATCTTAAAAAATTGCTGTTTTACAAGAGGGACTGCTCTTGTCTCACATCTAGCACTGGCTTTATTATATCAGACACCTACACCTCACCAGGGGTTGTAATCCCAATATTGCAGCAAGGTGGAGAGGCCTTAACCTCATCCTAGTGAGAGCCCTGCACAAAGTCAAGTATCTGGTTGCTGCGTGTTAAAACCTTAGCTGTATTCCTACTAGGTGCTATTCAGGTTTTTGTGAATGAACAGTAACTTGGGTTATTTAATTATTAAATAATCACATAGTCACTCTGGTTGGAAAAGACCTTCAGGATCATTGAGTCCAACCATCAACCCAGGGACGGTGACTCCACCACTTCCCTGGGCAGCCTGTTCCAATGCCTGACCACCTTTTCTGTAAAAAAGTTTCCTAATATCCAGCCTGGTATAATGGAACTCACTAGTCTAACCCTTTTTTTAAAAAAAAAGGTTTTCAGCAAATAGTTGCACACTTGCAAATAACAAACTGAGCATTTTTAGTTTAATGGTTACCTGTCCACCTTAAAAATAGATCATGATTCCATTTTAAATCAATAAATTGCAAACATTGATTTTTGAGCTATTGCTTTCTTTGATATAAAAGTTTCCAGTAAGAAAACAGCATGTCCTGAATGCAGCAGGAGCTTACAATGAGTTTAGCAGCAGGTCCCTGGAGTTAGGTTAGTTCTTAGAACACTGTAGCATGGGCCAGTTGATGTAATATCTTCTAGCTGCTTGCTTTAACAATGAGTTCTAAAAGTAGGTCCTTCTTTCACATTCTCAATATACAGCAGACTTCAGCAATACAGTGATGTTCCATCCCTTCAGCTGGGATGGGAACAGTTGTAGGGTATTGCTGTGAACAAAGTGCTTGGGTGCTGCTGACACCATCTCAAATACAAGCAGCAAACAGTATGCCTGTTCCAAATGTCAGGGCATTTTGCTTGCCAGTTATTCCTGCAGCAGGAGAAGGAGTGATTTGAAGCTGAAGGATGGGATTAGAAGTTGTTCATTAACATGTCAACCTAGATTTATTACAAGTAAAATTAGCTGGGCTGGTTAAAGTCATCAGTTCAGATTGCCAGCTATTACCTTTTTATTAGATATTGCAGTTGTATATTCTGAAGTCTTTCAGCCTTCCTAGCTTAAAGATTTTCCAGCATTCTTAAGCAAAACTGGAAACCCTAGAAAACAGAAGTGGGGTTATTTACTTGAAGCACGAGGTTTGGATGCTCTTGCAGATTTTGTGGTCTAACACAATCTTCTACCGTGATCGTAGGCTGTTGTGATCAGCCAAGACACAAACAGGCTCTGCTCCATCTGAACGCCTGCTGTGCTTTTAATTTGATTTTCTTCATTTTCTTATTTTTCAGAGAGCTCTGCACTAAACTTTATAGCACGAGCTGGGGCAATTCACAGAGCTGGCAAGAATTTGATCGCTTCTGTGAGTATAATGCAGTTGAAGTTTCCATGTTGACCTGTTTAGCAGATGTACGAGAACCTTGTCAGCTGGGCTGTAGAAATCTTACTTACTGCACTAATTTTAATAACAGGTAGGAGAGAGACACTGAATATTTTATAAAGGAATTCCTGTACTTTGATTTAAAAAATAAATGTTTTTCAGGCTTACTTTGAGATTGTATGTAGCTGTCTTTCTGCAATTATTCTTTTGGATAATTAAAAAATAAAATAGTTTTCCTTTAGAATAAAGTTTTGGAAATATATTTAACAGACATAAAATTTACAAGAGAAGAAGCTAACCCATAAACTTGTAAAATGTCATCATATATTAGAAGCATATTCCTCTGTCTTACTGCACAGACAAGTAAACCATGATTAATGGAATGTTGTGTATTATAAATAAGGTAAACATGCTTGTTAAATTTACATGTTACTCTTTTCCAAAATTCCTTTTCTTTCAGAGATATTTTTGTGGTTTTATACTCTGTAGGGCAAAATGCATGGTAGAAAAGTGGTGTCTGAATTACTAATTACAAGGTTACAAAACAAATAGTTTGGGTTTCAAAAAAAACATTTAAAATTTTATTAGCTATTAGAGATCTCTGGCTTTTCTTTGAAATAGTATACAGTGGCATGAGTGTTATGTGAGCAGTAGAAACACATATGATAGATGCAGCCTGGGTAGATATAAATGATAAATGAGCTTGCAATAGTGATCCACCAGGAAACATTCACACAGATGTTCAGAATATCTGAGATATTTGCTTTTAAGTCACCTTTTTTAGGTAAGAAAAAATTAAGTGATATCTGATCTAAGAGGTGAGAAGGGAGTTTCAACCTTGAGTCTGAAAGAGCTTATTTTCCTTAAAGTCAGAATTCAGACTGATTTTGATCTTGACTGTGGAAGGGATTAATTTCTTTGATACTACAAAAGGCCATATAAAGTTTGTAGAATTCTTATGGTGAAAGGTAAAATGTGTGGTATTTTTTTTTCTTGTGTACATGACTTATCTTGACTTCTTTTAAGACCAACAGAACTTTTTAGGAGCTGCAATACTCAGTCAGACCAGGGAGCCATGAATGACATGAAGCTCTGGGAAAAAGGGAGCATTAAGATGCCATTTATAAACATTCCTGTGCTCGATATTAAAAAATGCCAGCCAGAAATGTGGAAGGCAATTGCCTGCTCCCTGCAGATTAAACCTTGCCACAGCAAATCTAGAGGAAGTATTATCTGCAAGTAAGTACTGGGGGGGAAAAATTCAGAGGTTCTGCTAAGGATTTTAATGAGAACTAAAAGCTGCTGTAGGACTGTGTTCTACTTGGGTTAGGAAAACATGGCAAGGCAAACATGGACAGAGGATGAGCTTGAGTAGTTGCCACTGAGTCTCCATCACTGGGTGGGAGGTGCTTGCCTGTTAGTGAGATGGATGTATATGCTTCCATTGTGAAGCTGATTTATTGCTGGGGCTCTTTTTGGCCCTCTGTGGTGTCTATAATAAAACCTTTCTCTTTTTTTATTGTTTTGGGATCTACTGGTGGTTTTCAGCTGACAGAAAGGTCTGAAAAAAAGTTTTGAAAGTAGATGATGAGGTAGAAAAGAGACCAGTTAATAGTACAGGTAGGGAGATAGAGTTCAACCCATATTAAACATCAGTAAATCAAGGAAATTCTGGGTCTTGAAAGATAGATGCACATGATGCCATAAAAAATAAAGATCACCAGGCTCAAAGTAGAGGAAGAGCAGTGTAAGCAATAGTTCCTGCCTTTGTGTCACAGGTTTGTTCCTCCCCCTGTATGCAGAACATAGCAATATGTGTATATATGTGTCTGAACACTGCTGTGAGGCAGGAGGGAAATGTTGTGGATTCAGGAAAGGGAAGGATATGGAAAGAAATGTTTTTCATACTAGACCTTTTTTCTTCAAGTGTAGTGTTCATGAAGTTGTTTCTTTATTTTATCGGAAGATCAGATTGCGTGGAAATACTGAAGAAATGTGGAGATCATAGTAAATTCCCCGAGGGCCACTCAGCTGAAAGTATTTGTGAGCTCTTGTCTCCAACAGATGACTTGGAGAACTGTATCCCTCTGGATACGTACCTGAGTAAGTACCAACATACCTATGCGACAGAACTCAAAACCAAGGTACTTTGAGTGCTTTTCATTGCTTTTAATAATTTGCCTTATTTCTTTTAAAGACAATTGTGTTGAATTTGAGACACTTTATTTAGCATATTAAAGAGAACTGGATTTTTCAGAACATGAATTCAGTAGGTACATAGGAGAATTAAGCTTCTGATATTCTATTTTTTTCTAGCACGTCCTATCTCTGTGTGGAACACTGTTGTATTAGTAAAGTTTCATCTTGATTCTAGATTTTACTTTGATCCATCGTTTACATTATTTTCCAAATCTGCTCTACCCTATTACTGCTTCCTGTTGCATATTTATCTGTAGGAGTTAGACCTTTTTAGCTTTACAGGATTTATCTGTTTTAGACCTTCTCAGAATCCCAGGAACTTTGGAAACAGTACAGTTTTCTTACTAAGAGCTGCAACTGAAAGTGTGCCCCGACAAATGAACTGTTGCCAGAAAGGCTGTGTATTTTGGGGCAGGAGTTAGCAGGGCTCATCGACAGGGCTTTAAACTAGATGGGAAGGGGAGACAAAGGGGTCTGTTAAGAAGGAGCCCAAGAGCAACATGCTAGGGCCTGAAGAAAGAGGGTCTAGGGAGAATTTTCGGTCATTGAAGAGAAGGGATAGATATTCAGGCCCTGACCACAAGGCCTCCTGCCTCCCAGGGGTCCCACCAGTGCGCTCTGTTTGCTCTCTGAAATGCCTGCACACCAATGCACGCAGCATGGGGAATAAACAGGAGGAGTTAGAGGTCTGTGTGCGGTCTAAAGGTTATGATCTGGTGGCAATTACAGAGACATGGTGGGACAGCTCACATGGCTGGAATGTGGCCATGGATGGCTGTGTCCTTTATAGGAAAGACCGGTCAGTGAGGCGAGGTGGTGGAGTTGCTCTCTATGTGAGAGAGCAACTGGAATGTATTGAGTTTTGTCCAGGGGCTGATGAGGGGCAAGTTGAAAGTCTGTGGGTGAGAATTAAGGGGCAGGCTGGCATGGGTGATACAGTTGTGGGGG
>VZRW01006124.1:7239-43477 GCA_013398125.1 Aegotheles bennettii | reverse complement strand
AGGGAACTGCTTGAGAGAGTCCAGCACAGAGCCACAGAGATGATGAAGGGAGTGGAACATCTCCCTCATGAGGAAAGGCTGAGGAAGCTGGGGCTCTTTAGCTTGGAGAAAAGGAGACTGAGGGGGGACCTCATCCATGGTTACAAATATGTAAAGGGTGAGGGGCAGGACGATGGAGCCAAGCTTTTTACAGTGCTGACCAATGATAGGACAAGGGGCAATGGATGCAAACTGGAGCCCAGGAGGTTCCATGTGAATCTCAGGAAGAACTTCTTTCCTGTGAGAGTGCCAGAGCACTGGACCAGGCTGCCCAGAGAGGTTGTGGAGTCTCCTTGTCTGGAGACATTCAAACCCCGCCTGGATGCGTTCCTGTGTGATGGACTCTGGGTGACCCTGCTCTGGCAGGGGGGTTGGACTGGATGAGCTTTCCAGGTCCCTTCCAACCCCTAGGATTCTGGGATTCTGTATTGAAGCTTAGGGTGGTTCCATTTAGATGCTGCTTTTCTGTGTTGTCTTCCCTTTCCCTAAGCTTGTAACAGGAGCACATTAACAGTGGGCTAAAGGGAAAGCAGAAAGGAAAGTTTATCAATTATATCAAACTTGTTTAAACATCTGGTGTACTTTAAATCTCCAGCTTGTTAATCACTGACTATGGGACTTGTCTTGGTTAAACTGCTGGTCACTGTCAGTTTGTGTTTGTGTCATACAGAGGAAATGATTGGGGAAGCAAGATAAGGGAAATACATTTTGCTTGTGAAGAATCGCCTGGGTCATGATTTCCAGGATTGAGGACTAAGCTTTTGAAATAAGTTAGCTGCCTTGTCAAGCTTCTACAAGTATAGTTTAAAATTTTTTTTAAAAATCACAGAATTGTCAAAAATACAATTTTACTGACTAAGAAATGCCATGCCTTACAGAAGAAAAATAAACCTCTTTTAAGTGAATATGGATGCTGTATGTTCTGTTTTCAGGCCCAAGTTCTTTAGGTAGCATTGTGGAAGATGTTACACACCCGTGTAATCCCAATCCATGTGCTGCTAATCAGCTGTGTGAAGTGAACAGAAAAGGCTGTCAGTCTGGAGAGCTGTGTCTTCCCTACTTGTGTGTGCCAGGTGAGGGGGTTTGGGCTTCTGTGTACCTGAATCTTGCTGCTAAACATCTGCTACTGAAATTCAGTGGAAAGTTTAAAAGTGAATTGCTGATATCCCAAAAGAACTTTGTCTCCAGAAGCTGTAGCCTACCTTCCAGCTCTTTTCATTTCCTGATGTGTTTCTGGTTTTATTGTTGGCAAACACAGTGTCTTGTTAGAAGAGACATTGCTTTGCTTCAGAAGGAATAAATGTCCCTGGTCTCCGAGCAGCCTGCCTGATACTTAAAATTGCAAGCAAATGCAGTGCAGCTCTGCAGACACCATGACTTGTATTACCTGGTATTCCCATGCATTGTTACCCGTGTCTGTGTTGTTTCCTTACTGGTGAAGTAAATGAGTGCTGTGTCTTGCCTGGGAATTAATGAAAGTCAGGCTGTCAGTCCTGGGAGAGTGTTTTGAGAGGGATGAGCATCTGATCAAACACAGGGTACTCTGGGATTATGTTTGCATTGGCAGCAGTTCTGGTGTTATATTAAAGTTCAGGATGGTATCTTACATGGAATCATCCCAAATCCTCCTTCATAGGCCAGGTCATCATCTCTTATTATTTTGTCTTTGTAATTTGAAAAAACATTTTTCTTCATTTCCATTCTTTATTTTTTAAATCCAGTTTTCCTGCTTTTTCTCCCTTCTCCTCTTTTCACATCTACCTACAGGAGTCCTTCAGTGTTCATTTAAGAGGTACAAGTAGGGAAGGAAGATGCAATAAAATATGTGGGAGAGGGGAAATGACTGGGTTTTGCTTGTGAGACCCTTTAATTCAGTTTCTGTGTTGTAGAGAGTGAAGTGTATATGGTGTTTATTGTATCATACATTTCATACTATACAGAACTGTGGAAAATGGAATTACTTGAAAATTGCTGGAATTACCAGTCTTTTTCCCTAAAGTGACAGTTCAGCAGGTACTCCAGAACATGATCTCCAGCAAGTATCTTCTATTTCTGCTGCTTGTTGCCTCTGAAATGAGTTGAGTGTGTCTAAAGGGCGAGAGCCAGGCTGCTTTAGGAACACCTTCTTTTTCACAAGTCAGAGAGCAGTAGGTTTTTTTAGTAGTGGCACTTGCCAAAGTATTTAATAAATATTGAGCTAAAATTTCTCCTTGGATACAGGTTGCAAACTGGGAGAAGCCTCAGATTTTATTGTGCGCCAAGGTACACTTATTCAAGTTCCATCCTCAGCTGGTGATGTTGGTTGTTACAAGATTTGTACCTGTGGACACAGTGGATTGCTAGAAAACTGCATGGAGATGCATTGTGTGGACCTCCAAAAATCATGCATTGTTGGAGGACAAAGGAAAAGTAAGTATTAGAGTGGTAATTATCTTTACACAGCACCTACTCATTAGGGGGTGAATTTTGAGGTACATATGAAGACCCAGAGGATCTGAATGCAAAGCTTATCAGAAAATACAGAGATACTGTTTACATCCCTGTGTATAATCCTTGTTTAACCATGCATATGCTAGAGGATTTCATAATTTAAATCAATGCTGAAGTGTGTGACTCAGCCAATTCAAGTCCTGTGTGGAGCATGTTCTTAAGACACCATTTTTCAACCTAAAAGTCACCTGCTTGCCTCACACCCCCTGTATTTTATGGCACCTGACAACAGGTACAAGAATTTGCTGGTGGGAGATCTGGGGATTGAGGAGGGAAGGAGTTCTGAGAGCAGCCAGTAGGCAGCAGGGCTGAAAGCAACAGCAGCAGAACAAGTTGCTCTGCTGCTGATCAGAAAGGAGGCCCAGGAGTGAAATACACACTTGTTAAGTGTGTGTGCTGATTAAGACTCTGGGTATTAAATAAAAAGGACAGAAATTACTGCCCTACAAATTTGTTAGATAATCTATTGAAAACATAATTAAAAATTTATGGCTGCTGTATGAACTTTTTGCAGTGTCTACATTTAATTGGTTTATGTGCTGCAGAGAGCTAGGGCTCAGGCATAGACTGTGCTTCTTAAAACCATTCTCTAAACCAAATAACCCTGGATGTTTTATCAGTTTAACAGTCAAGTTAATTCAGGAGAAGAATGTATCTTTACAAAAGCTTTACCTTTAAAAACAAAAGGAAGCTTGGTAGCCAGAATTTATCGATCACTTCTTTCTGCAGCTTTAAATTCTTCTGAGAAGAAAAAAGAGAACTTACACGGGCTTTGAAAGATGGAGTGCTTGCTTCCTTGTTTCAATTAATAAAGCTAAATTTGAAATCTAAAAAAAAGATAGACATTTCAGAGAGAAACTAAACCAGATAAGGGAAATTACAGGAACAGGTAATGAAAATGTAATATCTATGTAATACATATGCATATGTGGTCTTCTGCTATATGTGCATTTACTTAATTTCTTTTATTTTAAGGCCATGGAACATCCTTTAATATAGATTGTAATGTCTGTTCGTGTTTTGCTGGAAACTTGATATGTTCTACACGTCAGTGTCTGACTGAGCACAGCTCGGAGGATGAACGTCGCAAGTTTACAGGTAACTTTCCAAACTGTAAGCTCAATGTTGTTAGAGCTTCTGAATTCTTTTTGCAGTGTTAATGGAAGATACCTGATAATTTGTTAATAATATGTTCTTTTAACTATGTATTTTCTCATGTCCAGCCTGCACTTCAGAAAAAATGCATATCTATAAAAAAAAACCTCAGGGAATGGGTGATAGTAGGTGGAGGCATGGTAATGCCCCTGGGGATGAGAAAGGAGGAGTTTGGGGGGAAAGTGGAGAAAGCTGAGTAGAACTGTCAAGGAGGCAGGGCACCAACTTCCCTTCCTACTGCTTCTAAGTGCTCCTGTGCTAAATTACATTGCTAATTTAGCATTGCTAAGTTACAAGAGGGAGGAGGTGGCTGAATACATGACACATATTTGTGTTTGCTGGAAGGCAGGGATACCTTAGTGACCCCTGGTGTATCTCCTGTCCCAGAAAACACGTGTGCACCCAGTTGCTGTTGTGTGTTGCCTTTGCAGGGTTGCCATGTAACTGTGTGGATCAGTTTGTGCCGGTGTGCGGGCAGAACGGGCGCACGTACCCCAGCGCGTGCATAGCTCGCTGTGTGGGGCTGCAGGACAATCAGTTTGAGTTTGGATCATGCATTTCCAAGGATCCTTGCAACCCCAACCCTTGCAGTAAAAATCAGAGGTAAAGGCAATATATGGTTTTAAGCTTTTCTTTGGCATCTTCTACTCATGAAGCAGATTGACTTTTTGTTTGACCGTGGTGTAGGTTGTAGTAATTCTATTTTTGGGATAATCCAATAAAAATAACTGTTGAAAGTAGCTACTTTTCAATCAGTTAGTGATGGACTGTCACAACTGCCAGATCTCTGTTCTGCTATGTAGGGCTATGTAGTTTAAATTCATTGGGCAGATCTCAGTTTAGCAGTAAAAGATAATTGATGTATACTTTGAAAAGTGGGAGAATCAGATTTGTTGAAATGGCCGTGAGTGTCATTTTACTACTTTGTTTCACACCTTCTTCTAGTAGTTTACAAAAGACCTGCACCTGAATTCAAGTCTTGGAGTCAGTTTTGCTTATTCAGTCAATCTGTGCTTTTTAGCTCTGAACGAGAAGGATATTGATCACTAGAGTTTCTCTGAATTAGATTGATATCTTGTGAAAACTTTGCACAGTCTCTCTTTTCAGTGTCAGAAAAAGCAGAATCTGTATAGGCAAACACACCAAACAAAATCATGCTCTGTACGAGTGTTGGGAGAAAAGAAAACCTGACCTTTCTTACAGGAATCGGAGGCTGTGGCTCATAACACTGGTCTCTGTCTTCAATTTTCTCAGCGTTGTGCAATACTGCAGTCCCCTTTGAATCTGCACATTTTTCTGCTTTGAAAGGCAGCCACCATAAGAAGTTGTGTAATACTCTGCTTTCATGAAAACTGATTATAGCAATGTTATTTTTTTCTTTTTCCTGCACTTTAACTGCCTCCATGCAGAAAACTGCAGAGAAAACACTACTTTTGGGTTTGTAATAGCCATTATGGCATGGAAAACTGGGCTTGCAAAGCTGCCTTGTGGATAGACACTTTTTACCTTTTATATTTTTCATTTGGAAATGAGAGGGGTTTTACAGAATAACCATTCTGCTTGGAGCCTTGCCTGGTAGGGTCAGTAGAGGACAGTACACAGTACTTTTTTCTGGGTCAGTTGGATAACTGTACCCAGTTGAGAACTCATTTTGCAGTAAGACTGTGGAAGGTACATATTTAATAGCAAGGGGAAAGAATTTCTGCTGCTTCTGGCTCTTCCCTTACCTGTGAAGGCTTGAGAGGGATGATGTGCCAAAAAAGGGGGTTGTATTAATAGCAGGTTTTTCTGTTTGCAATCATCCCCAGGCTGAATGTGATATAAAACACTGAGCCTACAGAGCCAGAACCCAATTAGTTATTTGTAATTGAAACTATATAATCTTCTGGGCTTTGTTTCCACTTCCTTCTAAATGAAGGCTGAGGCTGGACCTCTGCAGTGCAATGTTTTTCTCTTGCAGTTCACTGTCTTATTTTCTCTAGTTGTTCTTTAATATGCATTTACAAAATGAAGCTTGGGAGTAGGTGAGAAGTTTATCCAAGCCTCTTTCAAAAATTCATTGAAAAATACTTGGTAAAAGATTAATTTTAGTGGAAACCATAGGTGTGTGCACGTCCATTGACCTAAGCATGGTGTGAAGCAGTTCCAGGCCTGAAGTTGGCTGCTCAGGATGTTTTATCACTGGTATTTCCTGCTACTCTAACCATTGTTAGGAGCAGATTTCACTGAGAATATTTTTCATTAATATTTTGAGACTTAAAAAAAAACCCTCCTATGATGTGAAATTATTATTACTTTGTGCAGGTGCATACCAAAGAAACAAGTTTGCTTGACTAGTTTTGGGAAGTTTGAATGTAGCCAGCATGAATGTGTGCCAAGGCAGTTAAATTGTGACCAGACACGGGATCCTGTTTGTGACACAGACAATGTGGAATACAGTAACTTGTGTGCTTTGTACCAGAAAGGAAAAAGTTTAGCATACCGCGGACCATGCCAGGTAGGAAGTGGTTGCAGCAATAAATATCAAATCTTCTTTGTTCTTTAATGTTCAAATTTGCAGTATTTTGGTTTTTATAGCTTGCAAAACATTTTTAATGAAAGTAATTATTAAAAATGTAATTTTAACTAGTATAAAAAATACTCTCAATTATATTTGGAATTTTGTCAAGTGTTTCTCTGGTTTAGTTCACAGCTGTCTCAAAACCAATCTAGAGCTTTACTTGTGCTTTCTTGGGGATAGTGCTCTGGGTTTTTATATTCAGCCTTCCTGTATTTTTCACCATAAAAGGTTGCACTGAGGTATGTTTGCAGTAGTTAGTGCAGCTCCTTGGTTAATTAAATGATCGTTTTTACCATTTTGGACTTAAGTAAAAATCAATGCCCAGTCATAGAAAGTCTTCTGTGTTTTGTGTGATTGTGCCCCATGTTGGCCTGGTTCATTGTTCAGGATCTATTTACAGCAGAGGTCTGTTGGAGACAAGGCAGTCTGCAGTATTTTCTTTAGTTAGCCTGTACTGGAGTAGTCTTCATATTAATCCCAGAGAAGGATTAGGATTGAGTTTATCCCACTTCTGTCCCACTGTTCCCTGCAGTGTCTTACCAAGCTCTTTCTGTAGCTTTACAAGAGGAGTCAGGAGCTGGTGCCTTTGCTGCTGATGGGCTTCTCAGCTTCAGGCTTTTCTCAGATGATGAAGGTTAATTTGAGACCTTCTCGTGGTCCCAACTGATGGATGTTCTTGAAGTACAGAACATTTTTTCAGGGTTTTCCTGCATGCTGTTGCTCTTTTAACCCACTTTGAGTTTCTGCCTTTCTGTCTTCACACCTTCTTGCCCTTGCCCTTTTCCAGCAGCCTCGTTAAGTACAGGTAATTCTTCTCATTGCACATCAGACACCTCATGAGACACTCAGAGAATGTCCAGCCCTTGAACAGCAAGAATCAAAGGGATATTGCATGGCTGGTTTTTCCCTTCAGCAGTTGTCTAGCTGTGTCCAGGTTCATGAAGTCCTTGACACTGGTAGCTTTAAGTTTTCACTCGTGCTTTTATAAGATGACTGCAAGACATGAAACTGCTTGGGGTGGTCACATTTGCTTGTCCTTCAGCTGTCGTTACCTTAAGTGTGGAACACAGGAGCTGTAATTGTCTTGCTGTTCTGGAGGATGTGCATGGTCATAGAGCTATGGTGACTTACTTGAAATAATAGTTTAATAAAATATTTAGACCTTAGCAAGAAATTATGAGATGAGCTGTGTCATTTCACAAGACTGGACAAAAGTATTAGTCATAATAATTGGTCATTAGTCAGCAATTCCATTGGCTCCTGTCCACATTCAGAAGCTCAAGTTCATTGGCATTTGACCTCTTGAATGTGTTGGACTGACACACATGCACAGGAGGGATAGGAAGGAACTGTATTACAGTTTCCTGTGATTTTTACATGTGTTTGAATGAAATGACATGCTGGATATGTCTTTCTGAGAGAGAACGGACACATACATGTATTTTTACAGACATGTCTAGTAATGGATCTTCTTTAGAAGTAAAAGTATGCAGTTAGCTTCTCAAAGGTGTCAGAAATACATGTGCATGCACACTAGATTTTAAGAACACAAAATCGTACTGAGATGAATAAAGTATTAGTAAGTCATTAAAATTATTGATAAGTACGTATTTTATTAATAAATTAATTTATCACTAAAATAAGACTTTAAGATCATATCACTTTATTAGGTAATAAAGCCATTGAAATGAACATATTTAATTAATGTGGTCATTTTGTTTAAGCATTAGCACAGGACAAGAAATTGTTGTTTCCCAGAACATGTGAGTGTACATTCCTCAGATTCCAACCCACATCTTTGTCACCTTCTCTCAGTGCTTCTCCTTTGCCTCTGCTGCTGCTCACCAACTGGCAGGTTACTTACTCTAGGTTTCCTACTGCTTCAGAGGTGTTGACAGTATTAGCAGCTGTGTTAGAACTCCTCTGAAGCTCTGCTCCTGTGTGTTCCAGCCGTTCTGCAAGTCAGTGGAACCTGTGTGTGGGCACAATGGAGAAACCTACAGCAGTGTGTGTGCTGCCTACTCGAACCGCGTGGCCGTCGATTACCCCGGGCAGTGCCAGGCAGTGGGAGTGCTCTCAGACTACGGCTTCCACACTGAGTGTGCCTTTGTCAGGTGTCCCCAGCTGGCTGCTACTGGCTGCAAGCCCGTTATTGCTCCAGGTATGTGAGTTCATTCATTGGTGCTCCCTGCTGCCAGGCTGTGCGTCTGGAACAAAGCTTGTGCTCTAGAAGACTGTGTTTCATAATCCTCTGGGACTCTAGGAGAAAGGATGAAGTAGGGATCTTTACTTACAGCTCTGCTGAGTAATTCTGAGGTGGAAAGGCCTTGGCTGCAGGAGCCAGGCTCCTTCAGTCTTGAGGAGCTTGCAGCTGGGCAGGAAAGGATGAGGTCTGTCTGGTGTCCAGGGTGAGACACCACTGGGAGTCCCAGGGGTGATTTCTCAGAAGTGGCAGCACAGATACCACACTGGGATGCCCAACTGTCCCCTGAGCAGAGTGCACAGAAGATTGCATCTAACTAGAAGACAAAATAAGGTGCCATATGTATTTACTGTGAGAGAGAAGGACAGCAGGAGTGGTTCTGCTGGTTTGAACTGGGATTTTTTTTTATTGTTCCCACAAATACTCCTGTTATGAAACAGCAACTGATCACAGGTCATACACAGAGCAGGGAAAGTGCAGCTTTTAAAAAGAAACAGATTTATGTGTTTTTCTCAGTTGCTGGTTTGAAAAAGGGCCTTTGTGCTTTGGGACTACATTTAATACTGCAAAAGTCACGGAGTGTGAATTATATACAGTAATTTGGGTGAATTAAATACACACTCGTGGGTAGAAAGTTGAAATATTGGCCCTTTGGTTTCTGAGATGGTGAGGGAAAACAGGAGAAATACGACCTGCTCCTGTGTTAAACAGGATTATTATATAAAGATTCTGTGTGCTGCTGTCCTGCCCGAGCTGTTTCAGCTCTTGAAAGTTGTCATTTCCGTGGCTGCACATGCAGCATCCATACAACCCCTGGCTGCAGCACAGTGGGGTTTAGCTTACAGCAGTGTAGTCTTGAAACAAGTGAGAATTCATCGTGTTGCTGCATGTTGATGGTAGTCAATGTGTGTTGAAATGTGACTGCTTTTGCATTGTTTATAAGTGTTTTCAACATTAAAAAATGTTAGAAATTGTGCAATCCTGCTATCAAACTGAAACACTTTGCTGTGGTAGTTCTGCTGTTTTCATTCTCCGTTAATGTTCAACTTCTGACCTCTGCTTACTTAAAAGTTCAAAGACTCTTTGCTTTTATTTCTGAGATTTTTTTTTATTCATACAGGAGCCTGCTGTCCACTCTGTGCTGGAATGCTGAGAATCTTATACGACAAAGAGAAGCTGGATACTTTTGCAAGGGTAAGCAGTTTAATCATGCCTTACTTTAAATGGTCTGTGGAAAAGTCAAGTGATTACTGTGTGCTCACTCCTGAGAAGTTAACACATTATAAACCCAATTATTTCTCAGTAGGTTGTGTGTAATTTGTTTTTTTTTCTTTATACTGTTTGTACTTTCCTTTACCTTAATACCAGGTATAGAAATTGAATTACAACGCAAAGCAAAACAGAATTAGAGTAGGCACAAACAAGCCCATTCAGTTTGCAGTTTAAGTGACTTGGAATAGCAAGACAAATGATGTGGGAACTGCATCTATCTCATAATACAGTGCATATTTTTATTTATGGCCTTTCAGCTAAAGTCATTCTGCTAGCTTACTATTTCCTAAGGTAGGGTTACTTAGTTCTGATGTTGTCTTGTGCTTAAACTGGATTGTTTTACATTCCTTGGGTTATCTAGATAGGTGTCACTGATTTTGTTGCTAAAATGCTGGATTTTAATCCTTCATTACTGCTCTCTGCAAACTTCCAGTGTAAGATGGATCTGATGCTGACCGAGTGTCACTGAACACAACACACCAGGCCCAGGGTCCCCACCTGCAGTAGACCAGGGTTGCACTTTATTGACTCCTGCTTTTATGCGCAAGTGTCCTGCTCTGTTCCATACACTGCATTTTTGGCAGGACATCACAACAAAGCAGAGTAATACAATGATCATGCCTGGTGGAGCAAAACAACTGCAGTTTGCATCTGCACATGATTTTAATTTAATGGATGAAACAGATTTTCTGGCATGACATCAGGTTACTAGAACTGAAGAGGAGAAATGTGATTTTATGGCATCATCCATGATGGTTTTGTTTCCTCCCAGGTAACCAATAAGAAGCCCATAACAGTTCTTGACATCCTTGAGAAAATCCGCCTGCACGTCTCGGTGCCGCAGTGTGATGTGTTTGGGTACCTGAGCATAGAATCGGAGATCGTGGTTCTCATCATCCCTGTGGATCAGAACCCCAAACCCTTGCAGGTGAGAGTACCTGACTGTCCTGTTTACCCGCTGTGGAGTCACTTCATCTTCACATGTGTACACTTCACTGGTTTCTGTGTAGCACTTTCAAAGTTGTGCATTCCCCGTGTACTGAATACACGAGGTCTTCTCCAGTAACTCAGATCCAAATAGCTCGAGTTCTGGATGGCCATGTGTGTCCCAAGAATCCTGCTCACCTGACAGGAGGCTTCTGGGTGCAGGCAATTAGAGGGGGAGGTGAAGGAAGACCAAGGAGAGAGTAGTGTGATTCTTGCTTTAAAATTAATAAATGCAGAACCCTTAACTTTCTGTAGCTAAAATAACAAAGTATAAACTGATGAAAAATTACTGAATGACCTCTTAAATTAATATTTTTATATTAAATGCATACTTGCATATGCAATGGTACTGCTTTGTCTCTGCTGTCAGGGTTGCCAGACTGGAGTATATTAGGCTGAGGCACATCACACATTTTGACATCAATACATTGTGTGTGTCCTGATGTTAAGCAGTAGTTCATACCAAAGAGGATCTGTTGATACTCTTCTGAGACCATCTTGGTTTCGGTTTTCCTTTCTACCTTACGGTGGAAAGTGCTGGGAGATCCCAAAATGCTATTATGACCTTAAAAAGGAAATTAAATTGCAGCAAGCTGCCATCTTGCTGTGCCATAACGAGTTCATGTAGCAGACAAGAGCCTAGCACTCCCTGTACTAACTCTAAAAGTTCTTTGCTTTTTTCCTTAGGAGCAGTCCAGAGCAATCCAGGCAAGGCTTTGGCTGTTACTGTCTTGGAGCTGTTGCTTCATTTTTCCTTTCTGCTGCTTAACCTGCGCAGAACCTGTAAGGATATCTTCTTCCTGTTAAAAGGAACATAATTCCTTACCATTTTATAGTTGTCTCACCTGGCCCTGCTGATGCAGGATTTGGCTTTGACAAAGGGGACAGAAAACCTGCCCACAATCTCTCTTCTGTCTTTTACAATACAAATAGAATTCAGAAGGTTCTTTCCTTGGTGGTTATTTTATATTGATGCTGCTTCCTATTTCCATTTTATCTCCACAGTCTAATTTTGCATGCTCAGTGTTGCTTTGGGGATGGGCTCGGATACGTTTTATATCATTTCGGGGGGTATTTGTTAGAAATCTTGTGTGCTGATGGGAACAACTCAGATTTTCTGTCCCGAATTTTGCTATCTAGCAACATCTTTGCATTGGGATTTTACATGGCAAGAAAAGAAATTATTTATTTTTTTTCCCCTTAGATTGAAGCCTGCAATAAAGAAGCAGAAAAGATCGAGTCGCTGATAAATTCAGACAGCCCAACGTTAGCATCACATGTACCACTGTCAGCTCTCATTGCATCTCAAGTACAAGTTTCGTTCAGCATTTCTTCTCCTTCTGTTGAAGTGGTGCCTGCTCTGCACTCCCTGCTCATAAGCCTTTTGTTCACCTTGTTGGGATTAACATCCTGCATGTAACTGCTCGGAAAATAACGTGAGTACGGCGCTGGTTTATCTCGGGAAGGACGTTCAGAACTGTTGGTCACTGAACCAGAAAACAAAACTTGTAGATTTTAATAACAAATATTTTCCAATGAGTAACAAAGTATTTGGGATAACGTGAAAAGATTATTCTTTTATTCATTACTAGTCAAGATTGTTTTCCATTGATCTTGGAAACAATGTGCTGGAAAATTCGGACACTCCGGATTTAGGATTTTTGCAAGAAGGGAGCTGAAGGGTTTTTTTTTTCAGCAGTGAACAAAACAGTGTTTGGGGTTTAGTGAAGATGTGTATCAGTGACAGTGCAAAGCATGCACCTACTTTATGCATTTTTGGAAGAAAAAGATTGCTGCTAATTAATTACCTTACCAAAAATTTAAGAGTTTATTCTTATGTAAATAAGCTTCCATATTTTATTATGAAGAAAACTAACTAGCCCTGGGCCTACTCCAGTAGCTGTCTTCACTTGGACAGTGAAGATGTGTGGGAGGCTGGGCTCAGTTCCTGTAAAATGACAATCAAGCTCTATCCTAGTGCCTGACTTCAATGAAGAAATAAATAATGTTCTTTTATAGTTTTGTACATTTCAGAATCTCATAGTGGATGCAAAATTATAAAGAATCTCTGTATCTCTATTTAAGTGCCATTTAAAATATTGCTGTATTTGCATATTATCTAATGAAATCTATACATTAAATGTTTGTATAAACAGTATGTTTTACTACTTACTGTATTTTATGCACCTGACCTTAGTCTCCATGAAGTATTTTATATCAGTATTATGCTAGCTGACTTTTGAAGTAATTACAGAAGAACTTACTTATTTTTGCCAAAATGCTGAACTTTGAAAGAAAGCACTGAAACCTTTTGGAACACAGATGTTGGTGTAGCAATTACTGTCTGCTAAGACTTTGAACTGCAAAAGTATTAAAGCTTTTTATTTTAATAAAAAAGTGTGGCCTTTATGCTTACAATTTTATGGAATTCTGCAGTATGTGCTGTGTGGGTGCATGATTGGGTAAAAGAGTGTGTGACACACACATACACACACTCACACGCATGCACATGCACTCAAGCACACACTCTTGCACTCACATTCACGCACAGTTACATGCACTTGCATACACACAGGCACTCACACTCATCCATGCACACACTGATGCACACACTTGCACTGATGTGCACACTCACACATGTACTCACACAAACTCAGACACACACTCACATACTCTTGCACACACACACACTCACAGTTACTTGCACTCACACATAGACGAATGCACTCTTGCACACACACTCTTGTACTCTTGTGCACAGCCTTGCACCTTGTGGACTCTCACAGGCACACTCACTTGTACCTCACAGACTTGTGCACTCACTCGTGCCTCATGGAGTCTCGCACCTTGCAGCCTTGTGGGCCTGCAGACTGTTGAGGACTTGTGCATGCTCACGCACTCGCGCACACGTGGACTCTCGAGCCTCATTGATTTGCAGCCTCTTGTATGTGCAGTGCCTCGCGCACTCTCGCGCCGCGCGGACTCTTGCGCCTCGTGGATTCGTGGACTCTCGCGCCTCGCGCACTCTCGCGCCTCGCGGATTCGCGGACTCTCGCGCCTCGCGGATTCTGGTAAGTGCACTCACTCGCGCCTCGCGCACTCTCGCGCCTCGCGGACACTCGCGCACTCGCGCACTCTCGCGCCTCGCGGACACTCGCGCCTCGTGGAATCTGGTAAGTGCACTCACTTGCGCCTCGCGGACTCTCGCGCCTCGCGGACTCTCGTATGTGCTCGCGCCTCGCGGACTTGCGCATTCTCATACGTGCACTCTTTTGCGCCTCATTGAGTCCCACGCACGCTCTCTCGCGCCTCGTGGACTCACTCACGCTCTCTCACACACCCACACACGTTCCCACTCAGTCACGCGCACCCTCACAGTCCCTCCACTCAGACACACACGCAGTCACTCACATTCATACACACACTAACGCACACTCACACTCTCATTCTCGCACACTCACGCACTTGCACTCACTCAGTCACACACGCACACACTAGGCAAGTGCCTGCACATGTGTGAGTGGGTGTGTGTGAATGTGCATGAGTGTGAGTGCATGCCTGTGAGCGTGTGTAACTGTATGAGTGCATGCGAGTGTGTGTGCTTTCTTAACATTAATGGGCTCGCTGGACTAAGGTGCACACACTCCATCTCAATACAAGAAATCATTTCTTTGAAATGAGAACAATCAGTTACTGGAATCACCACCCTAGGGACACAGCGAAGTCCTCACACTGGGGGGCTTTCAAACACAAATGGACACAGTGCTACATACAGCACCAGATGATCTCCTCAGGTGCACTCCAACATGGACTATTCTGTGACTAAAGAAACACTTCCAGTTGCAATACATAGCAATTTCTGGCTTACTTAGTCAGATTCAGATCATATCTTATGAGCACTGTTAAGATACATTTAGCATTGTTTTCACAATGACATAAGTAACATTTCCCACCTTAGACAGCCTTTTTCACAATCTATACATTAAAGCCTCTATAATATATTTAAATACTTTACACTGATCTGAGTTCTATTTAAATTTTGAATGATAAATTTGGCTTCTGCAAACATAACACAGCAATAGCTTTTACAAACAAGTAAACAGTAAAATGTTTAAAAATACAAGTTTCACAATGACAGGGTGTGGTTTTTCTTTGCGGTTCCTTGGACATAAAGGAAAAAGAAAAACACAGAATGTCAGAGGATAACCCTTTCTGAGGGTACAGGAATCCATGAAGTAATGCAGTAAACTCAGCAGTTACATAAAGATGGTTAACTTTATATTTTGCATGAGATTATCAGAATTGTGCCACTGTTGAAGCCCACGCTGCAAGTCACCAACTAAGTTCTGCATGTCTTTTTTCCTCCAAATGGAACGGCTGCTGTGGCTTCACAACTTTCGAGTTCCGATGCCAGACTGACTTCCCCTGCTTACAACTGTAAAAAGAAGGAATTCTGTTAGCTATCCAGATTCTCTTTGTGTTTATCTCAGCCCAGGGTGCAATGTGTAATGTATTTAAAACGTGGTGTCATGGGCACAGATACTTACTGCTGTGTAGTACAAGGTTTGCTCTCATTATTTTACAACTAATGACCATGTATTAACAGGGCACACAGAGCTGTGACACCCTGACCACAATGTCACACCCACTTAGCTCTTGAGTCAAGGCCAGTGACATTACGATCTCTAATCGTGTCACAAAATGCATTCATTATGGAATATTGCCTTCCGGGCTTTAGAAGGCTGCAACAGAAGAAACTGTCCAGGTGAAGAGAGTCAGGGGAAAGCAAGCATACAACAGACTGCTTATCACAACGGCTAATGGATGAGAGATGGAACCCATGATGTAATGGGGATGTGTCATCACCTGCAAGCTCAAGCATGGCCTTCTTGGCTCTGCTCTGGGACACAGACGAGCAAGGCAGTGCTGGTGACAACAGAAGGTCACAGCTGCAGTAACAGGGCAGCCAAGCTGTGGTGTGCCATGGGCAGCTAAGTTAAAGCCTCCCAGGTTAGTTAGCTGTGATGCCAAACAGCTAACACAGCCTTGACTGTAACCATACCTAATAAATTACCCCATCACTTTGGCATTATGTTTCCCTCGTGACAGTCGCCCTTTCCGGAGCCTGAGATGAACTTCTCTGTTTAACCATCAGATGTTCTCCAGTAGCACAGCTGAGCCTGAAGCTGGGTTGATCTGCCCACTGTTCAGACAGTCGAACACAGAGGCCTATGGGTGAACCAGCCACCTGTAGTTCCTGTGGGGAGAGACAAGTGTTTTCATGATGAGTCTCCTGCTGTGTTTTAAATATGTGTTGTAGGGTAAGACAGACTCCACTCTAGCAAAGCCCCTCTGGTCAAAGAAGAGGTGCCCTCACCAACCTAAGGAACAGTGTGTGGGCTCTCCCCTCAACAGTGGTACACGTAACCAGGGTGCATTTCATAATCCTTACAACAATTTTTAGCCAGGTTTAAGCATACTTAAAAATCTGCAAGGGCCTGATTACCCCCCAGTAACACACATCTGTCATGCCTGGGGAAAGAAGTTTCTCTTGACAAGGGTTTAAAAAACTTGAGGCAAACAACACAGGTGTGGACAAGGGCCAGAGACCCAGAATTCTGTTGGAACTTTTCACACCATTGTTATTGCACGGAGGATATGTGCAGTACAGGAGCACTGCCTGAAGCACAAAATGTTACAATTACTGTGACCCCTCTTGCTCTGAATCACAAAGAATCATAAAATCACAATCATCAAGGTTAGAAGAGACTTTCAAGCTCACCCAGTCCAACCCCTCCCTCCATCCCCACTCACCCACATCAGCCAGTGCCACATCCAGACACCTCTTGGACACCTCCAGGGACGGGGACTCCACCACCTCCCTGGGCAGCCCATTCCCACACCCAATCACCCTCCCAGGGAAGGAATTGTCCCTGATGTCCAACTTGAATCCCCCCTGCTGCAATTCAAGGCTGTTTCCTTCATCCACTACAGGCACAGCAGAAGAGACCAACCCCCCCTCACCACAACCTGCTGGGTAACTGATGCTCAAGCACACCTCACACTCATTCTCTGTTACAGTTAGAAGCAGCACACTCCCACTCAAGTAAATAAAATGAAAGGGAAAATGCCCACATCGATAAGCAGACTGAGCTAACATCACTGGTGCAAGCTCTGGACAGGAACTGATTCTAAAGCCCTTGTTCTCAAAGCCACAATACGTTATTTCCAACCTGACCAGTTCTCCCGAGTTGCCTCTGTGCAGCACTGCTGTACATCAGACACCGACACAGATGGAGACAGAAGCACCAGCAGCTTCCACACTGCAACCCCGCCATCCTGCAGCACCCTGACTGCCAACAGCACAGCAGTCATTTCACACCAGGAACATTCAGTGCATGCATGTGCAGCTGCTGCTCAGCTGTGATAAAGTCTGACTGCATACTGCAAGAGACTTTTAACTGATTATTAATAGGTAATTTAGGTAATCAACCATCCTGTGATTCTGTCATACAGCTCTAAGTAGCTGAAAAGTAGCACTATGCATGCTAACCATTCTTCTGGTCCCCTCACTGGCTCTGTGTTTTTAAGATGTGGGTATTTCCACCATTTGAAGCTTAACCCACACCATGTGTCTCTTTGCAAGTTAATTCCAGATTAACAATTCCATGGCAGCAATACATAGCACATAACAAATATCAAATATCTGCAGAGCGTTTCACTTTGTGCATCCAACCCACCTGCAGCCACTCCACAGCATCACACTGCACCCACCAGGCAGGTAACTGAGACCTTAGGAAATGGCACCAGAAGGGCACCAACTCATCAAGAAGGTTGAATCTGTCCAGTCCCTACCTGTCAGAAGAGAAGGGGCTAAAATCCAGTGGTCCTCCTGACTTGAACAGAAGCTCTGTGTATTCCTCGGGGAATTCAAGCCACGACTGAGCAACAATGGTTCTGTGGTTGGAAAGAGTCACCCGAGTTAAAAATGCATTATACACACAGCATGTGTCTCAAAGGTACATATTTTTCCTTATATGATGGCCTTTCCTGCACAGCAAAACAAAAGGCCTTGCCACAGACAGGTCAGTGAAAGGCCAACAGCTGCAACCAAGGTGTCTCCACTGGGAACTTTTAACACCAGGTCACTCCTCTGGGGTGCATCATGTAACACTATTTGTGTTAAAGCTTTGGGTTTATTTTTTAAGGTCTGTTGTTATCTATGGCTTCAAAATGCTAACATTTTACTACCGAAATCCTCTACTCTCCAAAGCAAGTACCAAATCCGTAGGTTCAAAGTCCCTGCTGTAACATCTTCAGGAACTCAGGTTTTTTGCAGCTTGTATGATGTTTTTTTTACAAGACAGACCCAGTATGCAGAGCTAGCATGTGCTAAGGGCCTTTTAGAAACATTTCTGTCTGTTGTAATAGGAACTGAAAGTGGTTCCTGAGGTGTTTGGCTCAGATTTGGGTTTGCTGAAGGCAGAATGCCAAAGTTTCCAAGAAGGGATAAAACCTCCCTGGAATTAAATAAAGGCATTAAACACAGCCACATACAGCACGGGAAATATTTACTTTGATAGACTCAAGGGGACATCACGCTCTTGTGGCTCTAAAAAACCACTTCAGCCCTAAGATTAAAAATATAAACACTGTGGCCAGGATTGTGTTCCCCACAGAAATCCCGCAGGGGGCATCACAGCCTAAGTTTAATTGCATTTCAGCTGCTCCTAATTTAGAAGGAATGCATCTGGTTTGGGATTTTTTTCATTTTCTTTAAAAAAATGTTAATGCTTTTCTATGCTAATTCTCCAGTACATAAACTGGCATGCTGCTTGGGGGTGGTTTTTGAGCAGCATCCCTGACATCAAGGACAGGTATGGATGTATTAAATTGTTGGCATGGGAATAAGCCAAACCCATAGTCTTTGTCACTAGCAACCTACAAAGTTCATTTGCCTGGGTGTTCCAAGAGGCTGATCAAACACAAACACAGACACATACACACACACCCTCAAGGTTTCACCTCTTGCCAGCAAAGAAGTGAATATTTTTAAGATTCTGGGAAAACCCTGGTTGTTCAAGGAACTCATGCACAGACATGAGAACATCACAAATTACAGTAAATTCCACATTATTGCCTTAATTGAGGAGAGGGAAAACCACCAAGTGAGGAAACCAAGTTACAGCTGGAGATGCCACCAAAGAGCAGAAAGGACAAGAGGCACCAAACCTTCCACAGCATGCTTGGCGATGCCACAAGCTGCTGGACATCTGCCTACCACTCAAAAAGGACATTAACTATTACTGGTACCTTAACATCTGGATAATAACCATGTCAGCACCATTTCTTCTCCGATACGGAGGGCTTCCACAGGGGGAGGACTGGGAAGACTGGCGAGGCCCTAAGATGCACACAATCCAGCCCCAGCTCGTGAAGAGAACATCCCACCAGGCATGGCAATGTCCAGCTGTTGGATGTGTCACCACCTAGGCAAGAGAAAGGATGTAAGCTGGGGAGGGGATTCCCTGGGCCTCAGCTACGCACCTGACCCCAGCTCTGCTTCTCCCTTGCCCTCCACATGGTCTCCAGGTCTCTGATTGCAGTGTGAGTGGATCATTCTCTGTTGTGCTGGCTCTGGAACCTCCCAGCTGCATGCACATGGCATCTCGGAGTGCCCAGTGTTGTTCCCATCCATTCTCCAGTTCTCCAGGGAAGGGCTCTCCTCTCAGGGACCTCTCACCTGGCCTCCAGAGGCCTCAGATGTGCACACTGTGTTACGGCTGCAGCTCCCCCCTCATGGGCACAGGACTGAGCGGGAGCTGGTTTGTCACACAAGCACAAATAAAAGGGGAAATACGAAAAAATATGTACAAAATAAAACCTCACCCTCGCAAGGGCCTATGGCGCTGCTCAGGGGCTTCCACACCAGCACAGCTCATCCCTCGCAGGGTCCGAGTTCCCCTGTCAGAAACCCCTGTGCGAGCCTTCGCCTTCCCACCCGCTCTGGAACCCCCCCGGCCAGGGCAGGAAGGGGCGGCCCCACCGCTCCCCGCCTGCCAACACCAACACCACTGGGCAAAGCGCTGCCAACTCCCCGAGAGCAGTGTGTTCCTCAGCACGGCACCCCCCCGGCCCGCTCCGATGGCCCCGGCACAGCGCTCCCGGCCCCGCACCCCCCGCCATGGCCATGGGAGCTGTGGGGCGGGGAGGCCGGGTCAGGTGACCCCAGCGGGCCAATCACAGCGCTCCTGCCCTTGGCGCCTCAGCACAAAATGGCGGCTCAGAGCCCCCTGGGCTGGGCTGGGCCCCACCTGCCCCTGCTCAGCACAGCCCGGGTGCGCTCACCCCCGTGTGTGTAACGGGACAGCTGCGTTATCTCTGCCACTGTCACAGACACACAGAGCCCTGGGGCTGGGAGGGACCTCGAGACATCACCCAGTGCAACCCCCCTGCCAGAGCAGGGTCACCCAGAGTCCATCACACAGGAACGCATCCAGGGGGGTTTGAATGTCTCCAGCCAAGGAGACTCCACAGCCTCTCTGGGCAGCCTGGTCCAGTGCTCTGGCACTCTCACAGGAAAGAAGTTCTTCCTGAGATTCACATGGAACCTCCTGTGCTCCAGTTTGCATCCATTGCCCCTTGTCCTATCATTGGTCAGCACTGTAAAAAGCTTGGCTCCATCATCCTGCCCCTCACCCTTTACATATTTGTAACCATGGATGAGGTCCCCCCTCAGTCTCCTTTTCTCCAGGCTAAAGAGCCCCAGCTCCCTCAGCCTCTCCTCATAAGGGAGATGTTCCACTCCCTTCATCATCTCTGTGGCTCTGCACTGGACTCTCTCAAGCAGTTCCCTGTCCTTCTTGAACTGCGGGGCCCAGAACTGGACACAATACTCCAGGTGTGGCCCCACCAAGGCAGAATGAGATGTTCCATCTCATTAAAGCTGCTCTAATTGCTTTTCCCACCTTGAAGCCCCTCTCCGCATTACCTGCCCCTGGGAGGGTGGGGGACAACAGGGAGCACCCACCACCCCATTATGGGCCAGACCCCCGACAGTGCTCCTCTACAGCACCTGGCCAGCAAACACAAGCAGGTCTAAGGGTTGGTCACAAGAGGTCACAAACTGCCTGGGCATCAGTCAGCAGGTGATGAGCACTGTGCAACCACGGAGCAGCAAAGGCCACAGCACTCACACCGGGAAGACTGCGACACCCCAAACCTCACCACAGCCCTTTCCTTCTCCACACAGCCATACGTCTCCCGACACCTGGCCACCGATGCCTTCCTTACCAAGTCTCCATCTACACCTGAGGCCTCTACCTTCCCAATTCTATTGTAACGTGCTCTTCGACATACTCCTAGGTAAAACACTTAATAAATAGTAACTTCTGTGGAATTAGGAGGTGGGCACCCAGCCCACGCCCATGTCCCTGCTGTCTGCAGATCAACACCTCTTGAAACAAGCAGGCACTGCGAGCGCACGCCGCATGCACCCCCTCTAGCTCAGGGTGTTCAACCCAGACAAGTTCAAAGCACAAAGAACAGTCATACGTATCTGGGGACCTGGTGCCCAAGCAAAGAGACATTTTCACAACTGCTGCTTGCTTACCAAATCAGAGCAGCTGAACCGAGACACACAGGCACTGAAACAGGGTGTTAGGGCATACTTCAAACACAGCACCACAGAGTTCTGCCTTGTTCATGAATGCCCTCAATTTGCCCTTTTCACATACATTTTGCAGAGGAAGGAGTGAAAATTCTCCCGACCCTTAAAACAAGGCATGCATATTTTCTCATTTTTTTGTCTTTTTCCCCCTTGCTATTGGACTGCAGCTTTTTTTCTGTCTATTGGTACTTCACTACTTAGCATGAAATATCTTCCCTAGAAAAACGTGCCTGCAGCTAAGTTTGACCAAAGTATGTCTGAAAATAGCACAGTCAGCTGCAGCAGAATTATAATTTCATAAATATGTTTGTTGGGAATTACACACCCAAAAAATCATGTTTAACAGTTACTTAAATAAGCCCCTAAGCTTTCCTGACCAACTTACAACTGCGAAGGGGAAAAGCTTAATGTGATGATGAACTGTGATGTTCTATACAAGAACACAGCAATGAAAATCATCACAAGGGAGCTTTGGATTTTGCCCCCTTCCAAAACGCCAGCTTACCAAACAATATTAACTCAACTCCCAGCACAGGAATGCATACAGGAGGAATGTGACCAAGCCACTTAACAGTCAACCTTATTCGACAAGCACAATTTTTCTGCTCAGAATCTCCAGACACCACAACAAAGTATTTCTTGAGCAGAGATTTCTCCAGAGAAGTACTTTTCAGAAGCAGAATACATGCAGGTATTTTGTTTAATTCCCATAAGGATCAAGTACTTGCCACATCAACCTGCAAACTGACCAGTGTCCTTCCCAACTGGACTTCTTGTACAGTGGACCAGAGCTCCATCCGCGTGTTTGGCTCCCTTGGTGCTCAAAGCATGGCTGTACCCTGAAATCACATCTCAGCTCTCTGCTCCAAGCCACGCTGTTCTCTCAAGAACAATCTGGAACCACTCATGCCAAGCCTTCACCAGGTGCAGGCTGCCACACTCCTCCCTGCTGGAGTTTCACCAGTACCAGCAGAACTGCCCCAAAGATGACAGAGCTCACACTATCAAAGCTTTAAGAGTGAAAATGAGTGCCTACATTTCAGAACTTCTACAGAGCATCCCTCTTCCTCGCTCAAACCCCTTCATAGAATCATTATGGTTGGAAGGGACCTCCAGGGTCATCAAGTCCAACCTTTATCTCATCATACTCCTAACCATTGGATCATTAGACCATGGCCTTCAGACTGGTTCATGAACTCTGATATGCCCAAATATATATGTATTTTTTAAATGAGCTATTATTAGGCCATAAGAACACACAGCTTCTTACTCATGGTCATTCTCTGGGGTGGAGCACATGGATGATCCCATAAATGGTGCATATGTTTTTTTTAACACTGCTATTAAATGACTAGTCTTTTCCAAACAGCAGATTCTTTCCGTTTAAGTTAACTGTATGTTACATACACATTAAAATTCTTTCAACTTAATATGAAAATATTAAGATTGTACCCAAAAATAGAATTCCAAACAGCTTATAGAACCTCAGGTGGACAGTCATCATGTTCTCCTAAAAATGCCTTTTAGAAACAGCACTAAAACCAATTCTGTATCTGCTTTAAACACACACAGGAGTATATTTACTATGGAAAAAACAGAAATAAGCTTGGGCATCTCACCCCTTCCTTGGAACACCGGCACGAGTGAACCGCCAGAAGAGCCTGCTCATTCTTCTTCTGGGAAAGAAGAGTAAGGAGAGGGGGATGAAGAGGAGGAGGAAAAAATTGTGCATATTATAGGTTATTCAGTATACAGCTGGCTATTAATGAACATGGGAGGCACTGCTTCACCAGCCAGATGAAACCAAAAGGTCCAGAAAGGACGGACAGTACTGAACAAGGCCCCAGAGTGGCCACCAGTACTACGGTTTGTTCTTCAACTCAAGTGAACCTTCCCAGCAGCTTTTCTGTGATCTGTAACGGGGATACCAGCTCATACCGAACAAGACAGCCTGTTTGGGTTTTACATTACTCTCACGCTCACAACAGGGCAATAAAAAACCATCACTGGTTAAGGTACCCAACAGTGTGAAGTCTTGGTACTACCAATGCGCCCAGTTTCAGTTTGTACAATTTCTGACCCAAAGGACTCCAAGCCACATAACTGATTTGCTGAGGAGGAGCACTGCTCAGTTACTACCTCATGCAACATCATCTTAAAATAAAAATCAGATTTTACACCAAGCTTCAGTGATGGTCGGACAGGGCTTCCACAGGTAAGCGATGCGCACAGACATCACATGCTCCACACATCAAAGCAATCTGGCACTCTCCAAAGCAGCTGTGCTTTTCTGAAAAAGAGAACAAATGCTGCTCCCAAGCTTTGAGCAGTGTTTAAATAACCAGGCTTCAACAGCAGCGAGAAGACTAAACACTTCTGGTTAGCAAGATCTATTAACAGGTAACACCACAACCATTTCAAGTCAGTCAATTATAACACTTCAGTAGGCATCCCCAAACCTCTCAATCCCCTCCACATTACTAGTGGTGACAGTGGTTACACTAGCAGTTACTAGCGAGATACTACAAGTCACCAGACTTAACTGGCACGGTATTTTGACTGAGGGGGAAAAAAAAGATTGCCATGTATTTTATTGCTACCAGTGCACTGGAAATGTGAAGGGGCAATGGATCATCAAGGCTACAACCACTTCTTCAGGAGATAAAACAAAAATAGGCTAAAAAAATTAGGAGTACTTAAGAGCACAAAAACCAAATAGATGTTTTCACATAGTTTAACTCAGTATTTTAACCAACATTATACATTTTATTGTTTAGAAAAGATGACGACATTGCAGAAAAATAAAATAAAATTTGTTTTCAACAGGACAAATGTTTTACATGGTGGCATAAAAAGCGTAATGGGAGCCTGGAGGGGAAGGAAGGGAAATGGAACAAAAAAACCCCAAAAACCCCACTACTCCAGGGAAAGTAAAAAGCTAAAACAAATTCCAGATGTGTAAGTCTGAAGGTTTTAGCCTTTTCAAATACACAACTACGTGTGCCTTTCACAGTAACAGTCACAACTGAACAAGACTTCTTGTACTACTGCACCCTTCAACAGGCCCAGTCTGCAAAGTTAAAACAAATACAATAAATCATTCAATTCATAGGTATGCAATTATAGATTGCTCTCAGCCGTTTTTAAAAGCTTGTTTACACAGGTAATGGTTCATCTCTTATATTCAAACCGTGCTTGATGTTTTTTAGTTCAGACATACTGAAACCCAGCAGCACAGACGGTTTGTGATTATTGATCGCCTTCAAGCATATATTCCTCCTCTTTCCAAAGAAGGACGCCACATCAATTTTCCACGCATACAGCAGCGAGGAAAGCACTTCCATCTCTTTCTTAGAAGGGTACGGCCTCTCGTGAAAGTAGTCTGCCAAAAACTGTTTCTGAGCCTCATAGGAATTGTGATCGTATCGCCTAGGATCCACTGCTAGAATGCGAAGGTCCTCACTAGAAGGAAGCTTCTTCATCTCAGTCCTGCTGTTAATCTTCTGTCTTTTGAAAGGCACCACCCCCGAATTCAGCTCTCTGTCTGGAGTCAGAGTTATGCCAGCTATGCTCAGAGGCTGCAGTTCCTTGTTCCTTTGGTCTTCTGCCACAAAGCAGGAATCCAATTGCTTTCTTTTCAGAATCAGAGAGTCATGCTTCTCCCCATTGACAAACAGCAGCTCCTTCTTCTCGGCGCGCTCCAGCTGCATCTTCACGCTCGAGTTGCTGTCTTTGGGAGCACTTCTACAACGGAGCAAATGCACAGCGATGGCTGTCAGGGTCATGTTCCCAGTGTACACACCACAACAGTGGATGCACTTGAAAGCAGGGGACTTCAGAATTGTATGTACAGTCGGCATGATGTGATGCCGCTCTTTCAAATGCATTTCATAGGTGTCTTTGCTGACGAACGTACCGAAACAAAAGGGGCAGGTTAACACTTTCTTGTTGCTCCTGTCACTCACTTCTGCCGTCTGGGGTTTCACTCTGATATACACAGGGACAAGCGTCCTTGAATTTACTCCAGCAAGCACTGCCAAATGTATTTCTCTTTCACCCATGTCTTCTTCGGGTAACACTGTACTGAAATCGAAGTGTGGGAACACCAGGTCGCCCTGAGCATCGTTACCTAGCTGGAAGCCTCTGTTGCTGTAATCCGCGTGTAACTGCTTCTTCCCGTTGTGTGTGGTTTTGTTGTGCTCCACAAGGCTTTTTAAGTCATGGAAAGTAACTGTGCAAAACAAGCAAGCCAAGCCATGCATCAAGAGATGTTTCATGAGCTCTTCCTCACAGAGAAAACACTTACAAGAGAAACACCGCACTGTCTTTTCTGTCATCCACCTCAGAAACGGAGCACAAGCTGCCAGCTTGTCAGGTTCCGGGGCCTCCTCCATCTTCACTTCGCCGTGTTTGTGAGCCACCTCCATGTGCACCTGGTAGACATTGGATGGGAAAAGCTCGTTGCACACAGGGCAAGTCTTCCACTGCTTCGCCTGCCTGACAGCCTGACTCGTCTCAGGACTAGATGGGGAGCCCTGTAAAGCTATGTTCTGGGAGGTCAACACCACTGGAGGGGACGGGGCACTCGCTGGCGACTGGGACAACTGTGTCACTGTCCCAGACTGCATCAGCTGGATGGGCACCTGTGGCGGTGTGACGGTTGCCACCCCACCACCAGCAGGTACGGGCAGCGCAACAGAAACTGGGGCAAGTGTGTAGGTAGGTATCCCATTAAACTGCTTCCCAGTTGGAATCAGCTGCCGAAGGATAGAACCTGTAGTCAAAAAAGTTGTGTTTTGGGAAACAGCGGGTTGAACGGGCTGATTTACCGGGATAACTGCTGGGGCAACGGGCTGGTTCAGCTGAAGGAACCCAGGTCTGACAGGCTGTCTGACAGGAACCACCCCAGGGGCAAGAGGCTGGTTGAGCTGGAGAACTCCTGACGCAACCGTCTGGGCCACAGGAAGGACGGCAGGACCAAGGGGCCTGTTGACATTCCCCAGCGATGGGTTGACAGAGAGCACTCCTGGGGCAACTGGTCTGTTCACAGGGCTGACAGGCTGAGGGACAGGAAGCGTTCCAGCTGTGACCGGCCCATTTATGGCACCGATGGGCTGACTGATAGGGAAGAGCCCAGGCCTGACGGGCTGGTTGAGAGGAAGAACTGTGGGGGCCACAGTCCTACTCACAGTCCCAACAGAAGGAATAGCTCCAGCCCTCACTGGCTGATTAAGGGGGAGGCTGTGGGAAACAATGACAGGCTGAGAAGGCGACGGCTGGATGTTGATGCTGTTCTGACCTACAGGAAGGTTACTAGACACAAGAGCAACGTGCGACGGGGTGACAACCGGAGCAGAAGTTGTGTGTGGAAGGCTACCAGAGGCACTTGGAACAGTCAGTGATGTGACTGTGTTCTGAACTGCTTTTGGCTGCACCACGCTCTGGTTTTGACTGTTCTGTGGAAACGCAAGCTGGATGCAAGCCGGAGCTGTGACAGATCCCGCTGGGACAGCAGCAAGCCCTGCAGGTGGAACAGCCACTGCCACACCCTGGGGAGGCTTTGGAGCAATATACATTTGTTTCACGAGTCCTGGTTTCTTAATGTGTTCCGAAATCACAGACCGAAGCTTGTTCTCCAGGTCCCGGTGTGTTTCAGCTGTCAAGACGTGGTACATTAAGGAATCTGGGCTGTTTGCAGAAGCATTACATTTTTTACAGTAGTGCTCAATAGAATTCTCTTTACTTTCGTCAGGTTTCTGGCCAAAATAGGTACTTATTAAGTTTTGAAAATGGTTCATCAACACATGTTTCTTCATATTGTAATACAAAGTGTCTGTAAATTGACATTTTAGACACGTAAAGTTTATGATGTCGCTCCTGAATTGTTTCATGCCATCCAAAATGCTGACTGTATAGTTCTGTATTCTTTTATTAGATGAGTGAAACATCCGGATATGCTTTCCCACTATTTTGGGATCAGAAGCAAATGCACATTTTGGGCAAGGAACCACCAGCTCTTGGTCCATTTCATCTTCGTGGTAACGGTGCAAGTGATTCTTGAATGAAGTAAGCAACTTTGATGAGAACTTGCATAAGCTACAGCAGTAAGGCTTTGTTCTGTATCTCTGCAAACAAAACAAAAACATCCACTTAGAAACGGCACTGCAACCCCATCTCAAGCCACTAATGGTAACTTCAGCTTAATCCACTTTCATCTACCCAATCACATTTTCACCCTTCCAAGGAAACACGGCGCATGTCGACACAAAGGCACGTTAAGACTACACAGATCAGGCTAAAAAGGGAGAACATTCATGTGACATCTTAAATACTGATGCTTGAGGTTGTATCCTTAAAGACAACAAACAGCACGGGTAGTCCTTGTAATCAGCTGCATCACAGGGAAGAACAAAGAGCCAATGAAAGATTATTCCCCGACGCATAGTACTTAGAAACCAAATGTCAGAGCTGTATTTTTACCATAAAAAGGATGTATTTTGACTTTTCCAGGACTTCTGAAAGTGATGAAATTCAACGACTCCACGTGCAGGTCCACCCAGAATTTCTAGCAAACATACATACCTTCCTTTTGCCCACTGACTCCCAAGGAGAGACATCACTCCATGAAGTGTTACAGAAGTGTTTTTCACCTGGGTCAAAACTTTTAAGATTCTAAAAGAAAAAAGAAAACAAGAAATAATTGGCTCTTGCAGTCCGTTCTGAATACAAAAATAGTCTCAATACAGAGCAAGGAAAGAGAGAAAAAAAGGAGGAACCACCCAAGCAGAGGATGAATGGGAAGTCCATGCAGGATTTAGATACAGGTGTCAAAACTCAGTTCAAAGAAATTACTTCTTTGACTCCTCTTTGATTTATTTTACCTCAAATACTTGTTCATATGACTGCCCCGTAATACAGCAGGAATTCTGAACACTTCATAGTTACTGAAAATAATATAGGAGTGAAAATATTTATACTTTAATTCCACTGCTTCTAGCCAAGTTCCCAGTGAACCCTGAGAGATTTTCTCCCTTTACCTTCCTCCTCCTGAATCTGTAATATTTCGCTCTTTACTTCCATTTATTAACTCACCACTATGGTTTACTTTGCAACAGGTTTTAGTGTTAACTCTTCACAGAACTGCTATGCTTTTAACTTGGAAAAACTAAGACACTCCTAGGAGCTCATTTCAAAGAGCAGCAGAATCTTCCTTAAGCTACAAAAGCAACAATATTGTTGTATCTGGAACAACGCCGGCAGGGCAAACAGCTTCCCTTGGAGCATTCTCATCAATTCCACCAGAGCAGCTCATGCTCCTCAAGCAAAGCCAGCTAGCTGGTACTCTAAAAATCTTGAGTTTCTCTCCATTTTTTTGAGGCCTATACATATCCAAACACAAACCTACTGAAAAAAAATAACTAGACTTCTGTTTTCTAGGCACTTCTGAAGAGCCTAGGCTAGCTCCAACAGCACACTAGGGCGTATCAGATGAAGCACAGGCTATGAACTCAAGCTTAACTCACAGCAAACTAGCACAGATACCCCCATCACATCCTCCTTCCTTCCAAACTCCTCTTCACCCAAAATTCTGCAAGGTGCTTAGAGAGGGCCAGATGTTTCCACCTCTGCACCAAGTCCCACTGAAACAGCAGAAGCAGGTAATAAAGACCATTTAAGAGGAGATCACCTTCTAGAGGTGGAATTCATAAATCTAACAGTTTGCAGTCAAACACCCAATGCAGTACTTATGGGAAGTTTACCCAGGATATGCTGAGCAACAAACCAAAACACAGCCTCTAGCAGGCAAACAAACACACAACCCTATTTAATGCAGGCTCTGTCTGCACTAGGCTCCTGCCCACGCCATGCAAACCTGAGCACCCCTGTGTGTAACAGATTATGGTGAGCCAGAAGGTCATGCCAGCAACACTTTAAATTATTCAAGAATTCAGAAAAATGCAGCTAAGTCTGCAATGAGCTTTCTGGCTTCTTCAACCTCCAAGTTTCCTTAAGGAGAATCCTGAGGAGCTCAGGAAAACAACAAACAAACCACTTCCATTCTAATCAACATCCAGGCACTGAATGAGTCAACTATTTGTCCTTCAATTGAACCTTCTTAAAAAACCCAACCACCTTAGAAAGAACCCTCACATGGAACAAGAGACACCCCACAGCCCTAGAGAACATGACACTGTGCTTACACATTTGATAGAGAAAACAAAGAGACTCAAGATTTACCAACAATTCTTCAGCTAAACACACTGGAATGAATTCTACACCGTTAAAAAAGTTTCCTTGAAGTTTATGGCCTACTCCACACACGTTCTGCTTCTGGTTTGAGTGCTTTCCACCCAGAGAGGCTCCCAGACCTGAACATCAGCTTCCCATGAGTCAGATGTGAGTGACAGTAAGTGTAGACAGTTTTGCTGGAACAGCTCTTTCCTACAGAGGAATATTCACCGATACAGATAACCACTCTGACCACTACAATCAGCCAGTGCTGCCAACAGTCACTCTGAACTCGTGCTGTAAGCAGAGATCCATGCTGACGGCCCAGTTTGAGACCAATTTTAAGGCCAGACAGCAGGTCAAGTTTGTATCTTTCCATGTAGTTTCCTAAGTTGCCCAGCCTCCTCGCAGGGACAACTTCCAGAAATCAATCTTAATATTTGACAAAAAAACCCCCTTAAGCTACTTCTCACCTATCAAGATATCACACTCTATTCTATCAAAAAGAAATGCCATCACCAAGGTACAATTTACATTCTAAAACCCATTCCTCCTGCTGCTGAAGTTGTACCAAAACCAGCTCCAGATTATCTGGAAAAAACTGGAGTTATGAACTTGGTTGAGGGAAAGTTGTTTGGAAAAAGCTAAAATGGTATCATTTGGCCCACATCTCAAAGCTTTTTCCTGAATGGAAATGTTCGCTGGGTTCCCCACCACCACCATCATTTATTAGAAATGAAACAAAACCAAACAGACACCACCCTCACCCCTCAAAAACAACCAAACACAAAGTACCTTGTTTCTCACTCACCATTAAACCCCAGACTGCAACCACAAAGTTAGACTGCAAGCAATTTCATAGCAAAAAACCCCTAGCATCATGAAAGCATTTCTGCTTCAAAGGGTCAAGGCAGAACAGCTTCTGACTGGGAGGTTTCACTACTAAACAATATACAACACAGTAAGAAAATGGAAGTTACTGGAGATGCTCAGCTCACCCCTAACTCAGAGGCCAGACACACGGTGCAGAGCCACTCAGCACCTGCAGCAAACCCACTGGGCCATCTCCTAGGGCCCTCTCCAGCTGCTGGAACCTCAGTTTGGGTCCTCACCACACTGCAACATACTCAGAGGGGATGGAGGGACCCAGGGGGTCTTGCTGTGCAAGACTTCCTCCTGAAAGTGGCAACAATGGTACGGGGTCCAGCACACTGGCACACACTTTTTGAGGTGCAGAACTGAACGACTCAGCAGGACACGCTTGGTGTCATTCCCTGGGCACACACTTTAAAGGCTTGCAGAAAAGATCACTGGGTCTAATCACTTGTCCATCTCCAGAAAAACTGACAATTTCTACTTCCTTCCCTCGATACACAAAGGGACACCTCTGAGCAGGCTCAAGGCTTCATCTGCTCCTGATTTTAAAAGAATTGCACAAAAGCTGTGGTGTAGGACACAAAGGCCGTCTCATTACTCTGTGGTGTTCTTCCACAAGCTGTACCCTTTGCCCTCTGTTGAAGCATTACTCGCAGAGAACACACAGCACCATCTATGACACATCTCATTGAGTAGCAGAGTTTCTTTCAGTGTTATGTACTAACACACTAAATTCCATTTGTGGCATATCAGTAGTCATGAGTAATTCTTCAAGGCCCCACCACGAAGATCTATGGCAGAGGAGTAACATGTATACACTACACAGATATATTATCACAGATACACTAAAAGTGAAATATTTTTCCAGGGTTTATGTTTCAGATTGCTTACATTATTTCAAGTGCTTTACCTTCAACAATTCCCTGCAGCTGTCAAGTCCAAGATCCACAAGAATGCCCTTCACCTTTTTTCGAGCCTTCCTGATATTATCAAGATTTTGAACAGGAATTTGAAACATTTTGCACTTTTCCTGAAAAAGAAATACAAAGAAGTGTCAGAATACTTCAACACAGACACTCGCATTGAACAGTATCAAAACAAACACTAAAATCTGAGAAATGTATTCTTAAACATGAAATCCCAAAAGCCTTCAGCCAAGAACTGGTCTCATTGCTACTTCCACACCTGCTTCCTCTTAAAGGGAAGAGAATATGGGTTTGGGGGAGAGGGAATCCTTTACATTTCTCCTATCTAAACAAAATTCCCAGTTTTTCTCTCAGACCGCTGTGCCTGCATGGCAGCTATACTGTGCTTTGTGGTTTCTCTGGAAAAGAAAACCACACCAGGATTTTCACTAAGCTCTACTCAGAGAGTTACAGTCATCTCGTTTAGGAAGGAGGAGTTCAACACCTTCCACCGTGAATGTCAGTGTCCAGGTTAGCAGCTCCTTTGCTGGTTTGGGTTGTTGTCATGCCTGCACATGCTTACAATACCATTGCTGGGAAAATCTAAGTTTCCTGTAGAAGTTTCTGCTGTTGTAAGCTGATATGGACCTTGGCAGAAAGTGAGCTACTACAATATTAAAGCAGCAGAAATAAAATGTAATTAATGTATGGGACTGATAGCTAAACATGCTTCAGTGGGACTTTTTTTTAATACCCATATGCTTCTATAGGTCTCCACCTGAAGTGTATAGAGCTCTACCACTTTGCCCTACTCCAGAATTTGGATTTAAACCCTGCCCTGCTCCCCCCAGCAAGCTGCAATAGCTGGAGTGCACCAGACAGAGGAGGATGACAACTAAAGCAGGATTACAGAACGATCATCTGCTGTGGGCCATCCATTTGAAGGGCTGCCCATCCCTCTAGATCAGACCTAGAAGGGTCTAGCACTTCCCCAGCACTTCCTAGGCTCTTATCAGTCCCCATGCAGCCAGGCTATGGGCACCCCAGTCACTTATCTCCAGCTCCCCACACATGATGAAGTATCCCCACAGGCTCTGCTTTAGGAGCATGTGCCTCTGTCACCTCCGCCCCAGATTGCAGCACGATGCAATTCAGGCTGAGATTAAAGAAACCTTGATGGGTACAGGATGCAACAGAACCACCCTGCACTGAGAAAGGTCACTAGGTCAGGCTGAGGACACAGCAGAGCTTCAAAGATCTCAGTCCTCATCACTAAACAATTCACCCATCCAGAAGGAGTTCTAACAAGGAAAAATAAAGAAAATCCCCCCAAAGCACTTGAGCCTTGATGGCAGCAAATGTCTTGATGCTCTACTTCTCAAAAAACCCTAAGATCACTGTCAACACAGAATCTTTCCCTCAAAAGGCAAGACCTTTCTGTAAACAGCTGCAAAACCCCCTACCACACAAGGCAGAAGCTAGAAGTATCACCAAAGGAAAAAAACCCACAAATTTCTACTCTGTACATTGTAATACAAGAAGGAAAAACCCCAAAATTTATGTACAAAACATACAACTGATTTTTTTAATTAAAACTCCAGCAACTCACATGCTATTCTTCTCTTCTTTCTCCCCCACAGGAAAGGTGTGCAGAGAGGAGTGGAGAGGGAGCCCCATTGGACAGACACTAGTCTTGTTTCCTAATGTTTTTCATCAGTAAGAAGTGTGGAAGACATTCTGATACCATTGGAGCAGGTGTGGAACAGGAACCTATAGAGAACGGAATAAATCAGAGTAACCAGTCTGGCATTCTAGCAGGACCCAAACAGCAAAATTAAGAGGTGAAATCCTCTTTATTCTCTTGTATTTTGGAAATTCTTCAAGTGTTAGCTTGCACCTTGCACTAGTGTCTTGCCAAGCAACCACACTTGACTGCAATTCCTCTACACTGAAGAAAGCAAAGACACCAGCAGCTCACCTCTCCAAAGGGAGAAGTCACCACAAGACAGGAGGTTCCATTTGCTGTCCTTTTGGTCCAGTTCTTAGAACGACACCTGAGGAAGGGCCCTCAAGAGGACATCCAGCCCAGCTTCTCACTCACAGCGGGCTCAGCAGCCAGCTGCAGCCAGGGCGTTCCGTGGCTTGGCACATCATCTCAAACACCTCCACAGGTCTGACAGCCCCTCTGGACAGCCTCCAGCAATGGACCATGCTCACAGCAAAAGGCTTTTTCCTTCCATCACATGGGCACAGGTTTAGCTTGCCTTCCTAAGGCACCCAGGCTCCTGCAGTCACATTAAATACGAAGCTGGTGTGGAGCTGGAGCAAGGGACATGCACGACCGTGCCTTCCGTACGCACACAAACCCATCCAACAGCAACCAGTCAGCTGGGCACTTCTGGAGCCTTCATGGAGACGTGCAGCTGGGGAGAAACCTTCTTGGAAGATCCACAGAGAAAAGGGCTGCAGTGACACCAGATAACCCACAAAGCAGCCAGATCTCCAGGTGTGCTCCTAGGAAGCTGGCCTTCGTGAGTCTCTCGCCTACAGAAAAGCTTCTAGTGTAGAAATGATGAGAGGCTTACAGAACTGTCCCTTCTTACCATCTGCATTGGAAATTCAATCATTTCTAGGCCTGGTAAGTTCTTATCTACTCTACTGACATCAGTAACTGTGGAAGAAATTTTTATGAAGACTTTCAGGTCTTGGGCTATTCAGGTGGGAAATATTTTTCCAGGTTTGTTTACCAGCTTGTCTGTCAGCAGCTGTCAGAGCTGACACACACCAATAAAGAACTCTTCACTTTCACTTCAGTAAACCCATTAGAAGTTGATAATTCACTATTACTTGAGAAAACAACAGCTGCTTCATCCCCGAAAATTAAATGAGAGCATGTGATAATAATGATGTGATAGTAATTCCCAGAACCTAAAGAACAAGAACAGTGGTGACAGAGGCAGCAGCTGGGACAGGCACCCCAAGGAAGGCGAGGTCAGCCTGAGAGGCAAGAAATGCATACAGCTTCTGATCAGCATCTCCAGGTGTTTTAACAGCCCTGAAGGACTTGGCTCCTGGAGAGAACAGTCAGTTGATCAGAATGGGCACCATTCTTTATCATTCATTCGCTGTAAATTAAAGTTCAGCTGACTACAGAAAAAGAAAAAGATTAATAAAACTTACTAAAGTGGTTCTGGTCAACAAAGCAATGCTACTTTATCCACTTAAATTACAACTCCGATCCAACCGCAACATCACAGAAACCTTGGGGAAATAAAAACCACACAACATTTTCTGTGTGCACCCAAATCAGACACTTTTAGGGGTCTCAGATTATACATATATATATTTATTATCTCTGTCCCAGTCACAGTAACTTTGTCACCAATCCCATGCCCACAAAGCCAGCCCATCTAACCCACCACACAGCCGGCCATGGCTCAGTCACTGCTAAGGCAGTAAAAAGCATCAAGGTGTGATTGCACAGGTAAAGACACAGCACCAGCCTGCATCCACCTAGAGTCAAACAGCCACGAATGCACAGCACAGCCTCAGCTGCTGTGGTTTCAATCACTGCTGTGATGCTTTATCAACACACGATCAAGTCTATCACCCAAGGCTGGTTAGAAGAGGCAACCACACCACAGACTCCCAGAGGCTTCCCAGGGCACCGCGACTCACACAGAGCCCGACTGCCCTGGGGATCAGCATCACCCAACAACTCAGCACAGCATACCTGAGCTCACTCCAGATGACCTGAGCCTCCTGAAACCCCTCAGGGCTTGGCAGCCTCGGCAGAGTCACACACCAAGCTCAGCTCCTGCAGGAAGCAGCACAACTGCACCTGCCCAGCCCCGCTCACCTGGGCTGACTCAAAGACACCGCACACCAGGGCACTGAAACTCCCAACCCCGGTGATTCAGCAAGGGGACAGAGCTGGAAAGAACAAGCCTGTGCCCCAGGTTTGAGGGGAGGGATGGAAGTGTCCAAACACACACCAGCTTCACCAGCACTCAGCAAGACAACCAGGACCAAGGGGTTCCCAGGGGTGGAACATGAGGCACCATGAAACAGAGTTTCTGCAACTGGAGACTTGCCATGGTTTGCAGGGTGGTGGGTTTGGTTTTCTACAAAACTTCCATTAATGAACCATTAGAATTACAGGCTTATTACAGCTTACAATCTAGCACATTTATTACACTGTTTGTCCAAACAAAACTCCTTTTCTTATTCAAAATTACACTGGAACCCCCTTGCAAAGAGCAGTAAGAATCCCAGAATACAGATTGGATTGTGGATCCCAAGAGCGCTCTTTGTAACTATTTCCTTAAAACTCCTAGGGGTTCCAGCATGTGCTTTGGAGGATGGGAAGCTGTGAAGGCAACAACCAACTCCCCCAGTAGTTACCTGCCAGGACTCGGGTACCGAGAGGGGGTGCTCGTAGTTCTGGCAGCACAGACCCAGCAGAAGTCACCTACCCATCTCCTACTACATCTGCAGAGCAGAACTCTCCCCTCCTGCTCTCCCGCACCAGGCAAGCACACTTAAACGCTGTGATTTGTACTGCACGGGCTGTTTGTTCACATTACTCACAAACGCCTCAATTTTTCCTGGAATTTAAGCCCTGCCGAGGCACCACAAGAGCATTTGGTGTAGGTCTGCATCCCGCCCACTCCTTAGCATCCCCGTTTCCTCACACACCGCGGGCCCCACGCCCCGCTCCGAGCACCTGGGAGCAGCCCAGGCCCCCCAGGATAACCGGGGACGCGCCCCCTCCGTGCCCCATCCATCGCTCGGGCACCGACAGGGGCTGTGGCGAAGCGGCCCCGAGCAGCCGCTCCCCAGGTGCCCATCAG
>VZRW01006123.1:13885-96450 GCA_013398125.1 Aegotheles bennettii | reverse complement strand
ATACAAGATTGATGGAAAGTATTATTTTTCACCTCCATATCTCTTTAAGGCTCATGATACAGCTTTCCCATTTCCTCTTGCTTTAGAGTCAATGATCAGCTGACTTCGATCTTTTGCTCCATAATTAGAAAAGACTGCTTAAAAGTATTCAACCTGTTACATTTGAATGGAAACATGAGGAACAATGTACATAAACTGTATTATTGAAGACAATATATATATTCAAATTAATTTAGATGATTATTCATGCTGACGATGATAAAAATGACTGTGTTTTCTTGAGCCATAGGAATTTGATTTCTGGCAAGATTACATTTGTCAGGTAAATTATTCCAGAAGCCCCTGTGTGAGAGATGCAAAAAATACAGCATAATTTGTCAAACTCATTAATAACACCATCAGTAAAGGTGGAATGAGTTTCTCAATCTTTATTTAACTTTTTAGAGACATAAAGAAATTTTACTTTTCACATTTGTATTTTTGAAATGCTAGTAAATGTCCTGTATTAGTAATTTAAAGTAAATAAAATTAAGAAAAATTTCAGTGGTAAAAAGCCCATAAAGATTTGCTTTATCCAAATTTTAATTTAATTTAATTTAGCTCATATCGGTTCATCTATTTGATATTTTAAATCAAGTATTAGAATGTATGATTAACCGAAGTAAATTCTTGACCTCCTATATGCATCTCCTAAAATGAAAGTGTAAGCCTGTATATTACTTTTGAACTTTTATGAATCCACCCAGCTTATTTCAGGATTGAAAACATACAGCTTAATAGATTCAAAGCTAATTATAAAGTCATTCTGAGGCAGAACAGAGACAACCAAACCAGATGGAATCCACTACCAATCATACTCCTGAGACTGTCTGGCATTATTAAAATGAATAATATTTCCATGTAGCGGTGTCTGTTTTAATCAGTTTCTGAGTCTCAACACTAGAGCTACTTCTATATGCTTTATGTAGAGGTCACCTCCACTCCTTGTAGCAACAGGTCCTGTCATACTTGACTCTTTCAACTTAATTAGACAAGTTCAAAAGGAATTTGAAGACTGTAGGATGCTTAAAGAGGGACAAAACCCCAGAAAAATAGTGTTGGAGATATTAAAAATAAAAGAAATATAAAGAGCATGTTAACAGCTTCTGGGCAAGATAGTGTTACTTTGAATAGTCCAAGAAATTGTTTTCCATTTGGAAGCACCAAGGAAAACTTTGGAATAAAAGGCCATTTCTTGTCAATGTCCCCTCTCCTCCACTTCTCCTCCTTCATCTTAGGAAGAGAAAGAGTAGGGAATGATATGTCTCCATTTCTTACTCAGACAGATGAATCCTCAAGCCATCTGCACTCCAAACTAGCACACAGATATTACCATGTTGTTATTCCAACCTAATATATCTTGCCTCACAGCATGGCTGGTTCACAGACCCATAAAATCATAGAATGGTTTGGGTTGGAAGGGACCTTAAAGATAATCTAGTTCCCACCACCCTGCCATGGGCAGGGACACCTCTCACTAGACCTGGTTGCGCAGGAGAACAGGAAATCTGCNTCTTTGTCATCAGCTCAACATATCCTCTGCAGGATCCAAATCCATCGGGTGCTGGGGACAGCTTTGGATCCTTCTCCCACATCAGCTCTGCTGCGAGGGACTTAGGGGCAATTACAACAGCAATCATTGAGATCAGTTTTATATATATACTTGTATATTTTGTTCCTTTTCCCATGTGTTACTGTCCCTTCCCTGTTCTATTAAATCTGTTCTAGTTTTAACTTCCAATCATGAAGTCTCTTTTCCTTATTTTCCTTTTATCTTCCCTCAGGAGGGTGGAGGAGAGTAATAGAGAGAAATTCTGTCCTCTGGGTTGTGGCTCACCCTGGCTGATAAACTGAGACATCACGAGTGCATTCCAGGAACCTCCTGGATTATTTACGCCTTGCTGAGTTGTCCCTCCAACATATACCCTAAACACTGCTGTATCACTTCCAGTGCAGAGCTGACTTGTGTCCATAGGTCCTAGAGCTCATGGATGGGGCTGTTTACCTGCAAAACTCTGAATTGACCTAATATCACAGGAACAGTTCTAGATCTCCATGTAAAAAAGAAATTTCAACAATATGAAATAACTTTCATTATTTTGAAAAATTATCAAAATCAGGTGGAAAACTGAGCATAAAATTACAAGTCTCATCATCTTAGTAGGAAACACAGTCAACATGTTTACAGGGCTATCGATTATTCACTTTTATTGTGTTAGGTTTCACAGCTGACGGGCTGGGGCTGGAGATGTGGAAAATGAGATTTATAATTTATAGATTAAGATAATAATATCTTTATTTTTCTGTCTCAGCATTGTGTTACTCTCCATTGTACATCATTTACTCTCTGTCTTACATACACATGCAAATACAAATGGGTTATGAACCTGCCAGTTTCACACAATTTTTCTCTTTCATTAAAACTCATGAATGAAAATAAAAATTTGTGCCTTTGTCTCCACCGTGTTACAGTCAGTAAATCTACAATATATACATAGGGATTTTAAAATTTTTAAACTCAACAAGTTTTATATGAAGATGACCCTGTTTAATTTTAGATACATGCAACAAGATACTACCTTTAAATACTTCCTAACTCAGTGTATATATTTACTCATATTGAAAGCAGATATCAATGGAAAAAAAACCCACAAAAACAATATTATCTTTGTTTATCATGCTTAATTTGGATAATGTGTGATTTAAGCAAGTCTTCTGGTTTTTGCTGTCATCTTCTTGGCAAAAGTAAGAAGCACCTTGAGTTGCTTATTTTGATATATAGTCCATTTCATACTATGTATGCAAGTTATATTTTCAAAATTAGATCATAAGTTAAAGAAATTGAGAAATAACTTACCAAATATTGTAAAATAACACAACAAATACATAGTTGTTATCTGTTAGAAAATTACTGGCAAAAGTCAATAAATGACACTTGGAGTTGATACCATTTAAGCAGTGAGTTGGAGGTTAGTGCCTTCTATTGAAGAGTAGGGACAATGGACTCAAGACTCCTGAGGCTCATATAGGATTCAAAGGTGAAGTCTCTACTTCTGGGCAAGTTTTCTCACCATGAGGGCTTAGTATAGAAAAAATCTACTTCCTGCTCTGGTGTGCAAAGCCTGCCTTCAGGGAAGGATTCAGAGTTCTGAATAAGTAGGTGGAGATGTTCACTGTGATGTTCTGTGTTGAATACTTAGACCCTGTCTGATATTTTCTGCAAGCTAGTCTGAAGAAACACTCTCTCCAGCTGCAGAGTTGAAGTGCAATGGCTTCTAGCCTTTGTGTGGGAGGAAAACACCCCATTTAGGAATCCTAATCTAAGGTGCACCTTTAAACCTGGATCATTTCTGCTCCTGTGTGATCACTTCAGCACAAAAAAAACCCCACCTGAAATCAAAGGACATCTGCCCCCACCCTAAAATTTGTCTTTAAGGAGGAAATTTTCTAGCAAAGTAGTTTTTCCCAAGTTACATGTAGGAAAGTATGTTATAACAGCTCCTAGAAAGACTGCAACAGCACCCAGATTGAGCCATCAATGTTCATGTTATCACTTCTCCAGTGTCTTGGCCCTTCATTCATACATGCTGAGAGCTGGCCAGAGTGTAATACTACCCAGAAATCCCATACTCCTGGGTTTTCATTTACTTTAAAGTAAGTACTGTGGCTGAGATGAACTAGCTGAGACTAAAAGCCTAACTCTTACATAGTAAAGTTAGGCAAGATGAATCCCAATTTGACTGCACTGAACCATATCTAGGGATATGAGATTTCTCATGGATCTAACAGCCATTAGATGCACTAAAACAGAGTGAGGAAAAAACACTTTAGCAATGCATATGAATCAAGGAGTGTTCCATAAATCATAAAATTAGTCTTAAAAAGAATGTTTTCTGTGCTTTAACAAGACAAAAAAAATTATTTAGCTGAAATGGCACAAAAACCAGCTGGTTTCTCTAGATGCATATTATTGGATTTCTCACTTATGAACTTTAAAATGAATGTATGCAATGATGCAGATCAGCTGAGCAGAGTTCAATATAAAATGTATGATGAGCAGATTGCTCGCCTTTCTTGTCAAGCAAATGGAAGACAGGTAGCACTGAAAAAATACTAATAGGGAAATCAAACTGATTAACGTGGCAAAAATTCCTGCAATTGCAGCACCAATGTGTTTATTGGCGGAGATGCAAATATGCATGTAATCTACTTTCATTTTCCCAGAGCACAACTGAATTAATGCTGTCATGTTACTCAGGGTAACAGACTCCCACCTAAGAGTCCTCCCATGCCATGAGATCAATGGGACCCTGGAAGCTACAGCGGGAGGAAATTAGAACGTGCACCAAATTGTTGAGGCTGGTAACACATTTGCCCTTCATGTATTTTTAAAAAGGTTCTTTTTCATTATGACTTGTAAATGGCTCCTCTGTGAACTGAACAGATAAAATTAAAATAGGATTTTTCTCCCTGCTTTTGAAAGTCTGCATGACTCCTGTCCTCAGGATGCTGAGATTTAAGATCATAGATTAAGCTAGTCCACTTCCTTGCTTTGACTCAAGGCCGAGTATACCTCAGGAGCCCCTGGCAGATGTTTGTCTTGTATGCTAATTATAAAAAACACTCAGCACAGAGATTCAACAACTTCCCAAACTAGCCTGTTCCACTGTTGGACAATCTTTAAAATTAGGAATATTTTATAATACGTGTTTAACAGTTGAAGCAAATCTGAACTGATTTTTTTTCTTGTTCTGTGCTCAACAACTGTGGAATGTTATTCATTACTGTTCTCTTTGTTATAGTATTTCATGTACTTGAAACTTTTTGTTCCTTCCTGTGATTTCCTCCTGGATGCTCTTATCCTACCTTTCCCACTCCAGCTTTAGCAATACCAGTCCTCTCAGGTTATACAGGTTGTTTTCAAATTCCTTTTTTAATTAGCTTCTTTGAGTTCCTCCTAATTCATTTAAAAATGCTTGAAACTGATCTTTATTACCAGAAAGACCTTAAAATAGAATAATTACTGTCTAAACAAATAATGCATCTGACAATGACATCTATCTTTAATACAAAAACAAGTAAGTTGAAAGCATATTTCCAGACCTTGTATTTCAACACTTTACGCTTTACTTCTGCAGTATTATGCTCAGCTAGTTAATACTCAGTTTGTAGTTACGCATTTGATTTTTAATTCCTAAATGTGATATTTCCATTTGATGCTAGGAAAAGTCATCCTACTGGTATCACCACTTCTCTACTTTACTCACGTAATTTTGAATTCAAATCTGATCCTTCAGAGTATTTTAAACCTTTGACAGGTCAATATCATACAGAGATTTTACAACCATGTGCTCTATTTTATCCAAACATCCCACTAGGTACATCCTTCTGATTCAACAGCAAACCCTTGATACCTACATTGGGAATGTAGGTTTTCAACCTTTTCAGCACTGAATTAATAACACTTTAGACTTTTCTGTCTTTCCCTGACTTCCTCACTGCAATGCTGGATAGAACCATCTCCAGAGTGATGTTTGGATCACGGTGCTGCAACACCCCTCTTGTATTCACAGACCAGTAACCCCATCCAAGGATTAGACTGATCTGACACTATCTGCTCTTGACTAATAAATGTTGGTGGATTGTTATTACCTCTTAGATGTATAAATGTGTTTCTGTATTGTTTCAAGTACTAAGGTTAAATGAACTGTTCTGTAAATTCATCACTCTTGTTTTTTTCCACCACAAGTAATTTTTATCTAACCAGAACAAATGTGTTATCTCTCCATCAGAGAGATATGTACCAGATGTATCAGGTGTACTGGTATTCACAGTAATAGTATCAGGTCAAAAATGATCATTTTTTTTTGTGAAACAAAGCAGAAAAAAGCATTGATAGTATATTCTGTCTCATTCATTATATGCTCAATCTCAGTTAAATAGATATTGTTTCTTCTAAAAATAATTTATGTATTTATTAAAGCATTAAAAAATACCTTTCATGTCCCTTACTAGCTGAAACTCTTTCTGCATGTCAGCCTTTTGGATTTTTTCTCACTTAAGCTGTTTTCTGTGTTCATATATTTTTATGGTTCTCTTTTGATTTTCAGGTCATGAGATAGCTATAATATCTCAACACCTTACTGAATAAAAGTGGGAAATTGGTATATTAAGCAGTTTCTTTATTTAATTAATTTTAATATTATTTATTTGTATTAAAAAAAATTAAAAGTTTTCCAAAGAAGTGTGGAAGTAACCCATCACTCCAAAGCTTGAATGCAAAGACAGTGGGAGGAGACCCCCTTAATTTGAAAAAAAAAAAAAGTCAGAAAAAAATGTAGTAATTTAATCATTTGAATGGTTAATTTTGGTGACATATAAGAGAAAGTTCTCTTTTTAAGACAGAAATCAGTGGAATACATCTCAAAAATATTTTAGTTTCTGAATTTCTGTAAGTTAAAAAAACCCCCAACAACCTTAAAGGAAAAACTCCCAAACACGATATAAAAAAAATTGATAACTTCTTGAGGAATTCCTTGAGGTTGAGGAATACCCTCTGTGAAAGGCTTGCATATGTGGAGAAGAAGTGGAAATTGGTCTATGATACATTGTTTATGCAACAGACCTTTTCTGGGTCCCTTGTCCATTACCTCATCTGGAAGGCTGAGTTTAGCTTTCCAAGCAAATATATCTAGGTGGTTTTTTTTCTTTTTGCCTTTTTTTTTTTTCTGGAAAAATATCTGATTTGAGATTGACAAGTTTTAAGACATGAGTTCTGAGGTTCCAGATAATGAAAGCTGCACACACTAGTCACAAAAATGGGGATAAAGAAGAACTGCTTAGTGGACAAAATGGATATTTCTAGATTAGAGTGAGATAAATAACTCCCTAGACTCCATTTACACTGTTGAGTCAATCTCCACTGTACAAAAGGAGATATTAGGCACTTGGTTTATAGGTGGAAATCTTTGTTTAGATATCTTAACCCACCAACTGAATTCCACTCTATCTCTGAATGTAAATAAATAAAGTAAAACTTCTTTCCTTCTAGGATGGCTAGTGATGATCTTCAAAGAAAACTAAAGTTCTCAACTGGCTCATTTTTTATTTTCATTTGCATTTATTATCCACACATGTCACTTCACTGTTGTAAATGCATTTTGCATGTTCTAGATGTTCTTCATTGCTTTTTATTAATTTTACTGAAATAATAAGTTGCAGAGTGATTTCTTATTACCTACTACTGGTGAGAACCTAGGTACCTGGTCAAAATTCCTGAAATTGCATTGATTCCCATCTCACCTTTGGTAATCAGAACCTAGCTCCCCATTCCAAAACCCAAAACAGCGTACAAAAATGCTTAAGCCTGCAACCACATGTTATTGGCGTGACAGTGACAAGATAGCTACTAATAATTTTTACTCATTCTTTGAGTCTGGCTAGAGACCCTGATCACAGCTATACAAGCAAAGGACCATACAGTAACAAATTACAATAAATGAGCTGATTTCTGTTGACTGTTTATAGAAACAGTCCACTAAGGCATTTACTGTGAAGCAGTTCAAACCAGTGTCACTCTATTTAACTTCCTAATACAGTGTTTGTTCTTGTAATCTTCATAATTCAGCAGTCTTGTGTGTATATGTATGTGTGTGTATTGGTAACTGTGTATGCAATGATACTTCATTTAGAACTAGGCTCTTGCCAACAGTTAAAATGTGGTGCTCCATACCATAGAATTCTATTTTAATTTCTTAAAATTTTGCTCAAGTTTAATTTTTCAAGTTTTCCAAGTTGTTTTTTTTTTCTTGAAGTTTTCCGAGACAACAATTGGCAACAGGCTCAATTTTATTAGAAATTTTCCTCTAGAATGTTTCAATTATGCTAATATCAGACAATATGTACCCCTCTTAAAGAAAATGTCATTATACACTCTGATACCTACACACTTGGAAATGTAGACATGAGGCACTTTAGAGTTACAGATACACTTTGTTAATGGTATGAAAATGTTTCTAAATATATAGTGTATTCCAAAAAAGATCTCCTCATGCTCAGCCACATGGCTAGCATCCACCTTTATGCACAAGCTGCTTATTCACTGTGTCGAACTGTTACTGCTGAAGGTCTTTAATAGGTGGAAAGAGTAAATTTGACTTTTTCTTCAGTCACTCCTCTTAGCTGGTAGACACTATTTTAGGAGAGGCTGGTTTTGAGTTCTACTTTTGAAGTGAGAGCAGAAAAGTGTCTCCCTGTCTTTGCACTATGTATGGCCTGAGGAGCAGGAGGAGGAATGTAGTGTAAAGAAAGCATGCAAAAACCAATTTCTTTGAATGACAAAGAAAGTTAGAGAAGACCTAAGGCAAGCTAATATGGCAGAGAAGCCACCACTTTGAAAGCACACAGAGTAAAATGCAGGAAGTTTCCCAGCTATTTTTCTTCCCATTCCAAAGTTCATGTGACTATAATTCTTCCTGTACGTAGAGTGAAAGTGATTTATAGAGGCTTTGCACTAATTGGTTTTCATTCCCATGATTTTATCTTCCCTCTATTCTTCTAACCCTTTCTATGACCATTATTACTTCATTAATGATTTCTACCTGCTGTCTCTTGGAAGATTTCTTTTGAAGTAACCACAAAACCTATCACAAAGCTACCTTACCTTGAATGTGTTTCCTGGTAGATATATGTCAGAATAAGGTAGCATTTAATTAGTGCCTTATATTTCTTCAAGTTTCAATTAACTTTATTCTCAATTAGGATATTATTTTCTCAAATGAAAAGGAAAAATATCATCATCTCCTAGTAAGTGGTGTATTTCCTTTTATATATTATTCATTAAAACTCCAATTTCTGGAAAATGTTAAACATTTTTGGTTTTAGACAAAACAAAGGAGTTTTTTCTCTTTACTTTTAAATTATTATTTAATTTTTTTAATGCTCTTACTTTGGATGTTCTATTCCAGAGTCCAGACAACTGGAGTAGGGAAAGGAAATTGGTTGATAGGTTTCTTCATGTATGAGAAACCATCAAATTTTAGTTGGCTACTGAGTGGCAGAAGCCAGTACCTGGAGGAACTTTATGAAAATTAAGATAATTGTGATGTGTCTCTCACATACACATGGACACTCATATGCACATAGACACACCTTCCCAGTTTTCTCCTGTCAGGCTGCCCTGAGTTCTCCTGGTTTGTCAGATTAGGTGTTCCCAGATTATTGTGTCCTAGAAAAGAAAGTCTATGTCCTTTGTGCCTGACTGTCAGGTTCACACTAGTGAAAAGACACCTTTTTTTTAAATAAACATCTGTAATATTTTCCCACATCACAGACTGTCTCCTTGAAACAATACTTGATAACCCCCTGATCTTTTAAGTATTATAAACTTTGAATTTAAATTTAGGGTATAAAATATATTCTAAATTGGCTTCTTCTGCTTTCAAAATCCTGGAGTTTTGGGATTTTTTTATAAACACCTCTTTAGAAAGGCACTCTGCTATCATAAATTTAGGTCTAGTTTCTATTTTGTGATTTGTGGTTGTATATAAAACTAAAGTATATAGTATTATGTTCCCCAAGATGGATGCCATAAGTATAACTCATATACTGTGAATTATGACATAACACATCAGCAAGCTGCCAACCTTTCTCCTTTGTTCTCTAATAAAGAAAGAGGAGGAGATGGCATCTGGATATGTGAATTTTGCCTGTGATTGTTTAATAACCACTGACAAATATCACGCTTTTGCTGTTCATGCACATACAAATGTCCCATGACAGGAGGAAAGGATGAATCTTACAGGAAAATGAAAGCAAGTGAGGCCCACAGGAACTTAGAGAATCACAGGTAAGATAATATAAGAAAAGTGTACAGTCTCATAAGGAGAATACTCTAACACTTATTTTATCTTGATCTATGCTATGGTTTTACAATTGATCATTATGTTCATTTAGCTAACAACATTACAGACAACATGACAAGCAAGCAAATTTTGTTTACTAAACACTTGTGTTCTGGCACAGAAGGGGAACATCAACAATCTTTGCTTTATTTAGTATAAAAGACAAGAACAGTATCTAGTAAAAAATCGATGGTATTGTGACAAAATTGTATATAGCTTTTTAAATATTACTGGAGTTTCAGATTGTTTTGCCAGCATTAAATTCAGTTGACTAAAAAGAAGCAAATGTAAAGAACAATTAAACTGTTGCGTTTTTATCTTAGAGAAAGTCATGTAAGAGTAATTGTCCTGATGAAGAGTATCATGTTTGCCTCTAAAGATTATGTGTTGCTCATAAATTTGTATTTTACAGGAAACTCAGTTAATAAAGGTGGATCTTTGTCCCTGTAAATATGGAATCTACAAGGTGGATCTTTTTCCCTGTAAAAATGGAATGTATATATTTTCTTTCTCATTAACTTTATTGAAAAAATATGCAGTAAGTAGTTATTTTCATTCCTCTCCTCCATGTATATATGTATCTTCACCTTGTGCACAAAGGCACACTTCTTTGCACATGTGCACATACCTATATATTTCTGAGCCTAGAGTGAATCTGGAGCACACCTGTTTTCAAAATATTTTTTTTATTTATTTTTAAAGCCTAAAGAGTGGATTGGAAATGTAACTTCAATTCTCATCTAAACTGCTTTATGTACTACCATAGATTGTTTCAAATTACATCCATCCACCAGAGATTCTAAACAACTATTCATTCAGACATAATGGTAATATTTCATGTGTTGCTGTGGCTGTTTCTGAACTGTACTCTGCTCTTCTGAATAATGGAAGTAGTAAGACAGAATGGCACTCAGCAATAGCCAAGGGAGGAAATGTTAGGGATGCAGTTTGGAAAAAAATAGTTCTTACTAAAGATTTGGGTAGATTTGGTATAAAAATGGGCTTATTAGGAGAAACAGAAAATGGAAAATTCTGCAGAAGTAACCTAGCCACAAGGGAAGACAGAGGCCCAGCTGCCTGGTTTTGCTATAACCAAAGAGAAGAGCTTTTAGATGTATTCAGGTAAAATTGCTAATTCTGTGATATTTTCTTTTCAGTTTTAATGTTCTACTGTGACATGCAGTGTTAATTATTTCTTGGAGTGTGAAGTTTTACTGAGAATAAGGTTTGTGCAGACCAGAAAACCAGGCACCTCCTGCTCCCATCAAATCCTGCAGTTATTTGTCAACTGTCTATGCAAATCCATTACATATACAACAGAAAGCACAACTGGCAGAACAAAATAGCAGCCTGAAAGAAGAAGCAAAGGTACGATTTTGGCAGTTCAAAGGCAGTCTTTTATTTCCCATTTATGTTCACATATCTTGACTACAAGTGTTTGACAAAACAAGTAAACCCAAATGAGTCATAATTTAAAACCCTATTCCTATATACAGATAGGAATACATGCAGCATTTCTCTTCATCATCGTCAGCAGCAATGGCAGCTTTTGCACTTTATGATTTCATTATCACATCACATAATCACTCGTATTAAACCTACTTTTATTAACTCTCTCACCACTGTCAAAAATGTACTTTCTGTCCAGACTGCTTTGATGATGTGATGAATGGACACATTAGTCTGACAAAGATCTGTGGTAGTTTTATACTATGGACAAAAGTCTCCTAGTCAGAAGCATAAGATCATCAATGATATGAAGCAAATGTGACTAAAAGAATGTATATATTTTCCCTAGAGTTTTTATTTCATCATGGCTGACCTACAAAGAAAAAGATATTACTATTTACTTTTATAGTTTTTATGTTTCCACTTTGGACCAGTTTAGACTGATATTTCAAACAACAGATGAAAATGTGGAATATCAGCTGCAGAGTTTACAACCTGATATTTTGTGTGCACTTAGTATACTGAACACAAGCTGAATAACATTTTGTGAATTGCCAATTACGTAACATAGGAAGGGATTTTATTAAAATATTTTTAAACTCTTAGTTAAGGTTTACCATGTGTGGTTACCCTATTTGCATCTTATGGTACCATCTTTTTTCTTTTGTTTGCTTTCCTTCCTTTATTGCATGTGTTATCTGGATGTCTCTGCCATTCAATATTATTCCCTTGTGTGTCATATTTCTCATCTACTAAGACACAGAGAGTCTTTTGAACTCTAGTTTTCCCTTGGCTTAGGTTCTTTCATTTTTTTTCTTTTTTTTTTCTTATTTTTTTTATTTTAAGGGATGTTTGAAGATCCTCCTTACTTCCCTTGTATTTTCTGAAGCTGTTTCATGGGCCACTGTCCTTGAAATTATTATACTTGTTTCACATCATTTCAGGTTAGTATCTCCAAATAACTGTCTATGACATGAACTAGTGACTGAATTGTGTCCAAAAACTCTTGACTGCCTTCTGGCATAATCTTATATAAATTTGCTCTCAGCTGAAACTCAACTTGACTAAGATCTCCCTTAATCTCTCCCCACATGAGTATTTCTTCTTAACTTTCTCAACTGTGATGCCATCGTTCTGCTGAAATTTAAAACTCTCCTTTGCTCAGAGCTTTCTGGGTTTTCATTACTGGGATATTTTCTGTTTCATCTTCTATAAAACCTCTCACTCGTCTTTAGCCAGATTCTTTCTATTCTAAGTCTCTGATGATACAGCTGTTCTTTATCTGGACCCAGCAATACCTTATTCCCCTCTCAGCTTATTTCTCGTGTTCAGAACAGAGATTGGCAGTCCAGGCTGTGTAAGAAGTAGAATATGAATTTTCTATTATTGAATAGATTTTATTGACAGAAACACAAGGAACTATGAATTTGAATGTGAGATTTGCACACCTAGCAGTTATCCAGCTGATTATGTTTGATTGCATGTGATTTGATCAGGTAAGTAATTCAATGACAGGCAAACTGAGAAAAAGCAAATATCACGGTTTGTATACTAATGAAATGTGTAGTTGTCACTAAACAGTGGTAGTCTAAACTTTAGTCCCAAGAAGCCTTTGTGACTCTGATTATCAGCTGAGTTTACACTAGCCTTTTAGTTTCTGCTGCCACTGATCTTGTGGCTTACAAGGACCAACATTCAAAAGACAAGTTCTCAGAAAAAAATAGTTTGGTGTTTTGTTTTTTTTTAACTCTCAGAAAAAGTTCCAAATTATATCTCATTCAGAAGAACATATTTTAGTCAGTTTCATCTTCTGATCATTAAAAATGAAGAATTACTTGTATCTATGCTCCAGTGTGTGGCTATCATGTTACTGGTTTTCAAACAGTTGTAAGATTCATTATTTTCCATTCACCTTTAGAACTTTTCTTTGATTCACTTCACCAACTCCAAAAACAAAACAAAGCAGCCGAACTATTAGGTCATTGACGTGGGAGTTATCTCATCTAACTGTAAATACGGACAATGTGGACAAGTATACATGAGATATAATGGCACTGTTTTTGTCAACAGAGAAATATAGACACTTCTAGGCATGATTCATCCAAATTACTTTATTCACTTACTTTATATTTAATAAATTGCACCATGGGTAGTGAAGGCAGTCTGTGGTACTGTCTCAGACAAAGGAGTCCTTTGCAGATATCTGTAATAGGTCAAATGAATCCCAGCCTTGGTGCCCAGTACAAAAATCCAAGGATATCATGTTAGCCATTGTTCTTCTGGATGTCCTTAAGCAATTTGTTGTCATTTGTTACCTTTGTATTATGAATTATTAGCTTGTTTTGTATGGTACTGTGCATTACACCATGGGACCAGCTTCTCACCTTGGGCTATTTGTAATACTATGATAACATTTGTAATACTATGATAACTAGGGCACAATATCAGTAAGCAGAGAGCAGGCTGAAGAGAATTTATTTGTAGAGGATTTTTCTCAGGCTTTCCAAGTCTTGAGGAAAAGACAAAGACAGAGAGTGGAGTCTGAACACTTCTGCTCTTCCAGTATTTCAGGTTCCCTGATAGGAAGCTTGCCCTCAGGTTGTTCTAGTTCACTCATGGAGGTTGCGCATGTGCAGTTTGATTGTTTGGAGCGCTGTGAATTCAGAAGTTACATTGTTAAATTTTCTTGCTCTGTGTTTGCTATGGAACCTGCTACAAAAAACTATTTAGTGTTGGACATAGGTATGAACTTGTATGAGATCTACGTCATGCTAAATCACACTAGTCCTTTTACAAATGGAGCTCCAGAACCATTATAAATGGGCAGTATTTGTATGTTGAGATTACCTCCTGCTGAATATCTCCTTTTGCACCATTTTAAGAATATGCTAAGCAGCATGCTGAAAACAAAAGTTAAGAATATAGCTTTCTGCTTGACATTTTGTTTGCTGAAATGGAATATTCATTCAGGCCTCTAACTCTGACATTATAATCCAGACAAGGAAATGGTACACTAAGGGAAAAAGAAAACGAACTTATGCTAAACTTAATCTGTAGCTATGTAAAACAAAAATGCTTACTAAATATGAGTTCTTTTGATTTTCCTACAAAGGTTCAGTGATTCCTTTCTGCTTAGAAAGGCTTCAAAATATTTTCCCAAAACAGCTTATGCTAGGATGTTAGGGACAACCACAACTGACTTCAATTTTTCACCCAGGGTCTGAAGCCCATAAAGGAAACGGGCTTCGTGCCCTTACAGGGCTTCAGGGACTGCATTTCGAGTTTCTCATCAGAAGATTTCAGAGCCCAATGACAGACACTGAAACAAACTTTGAAGTTAGAACAAGGAATGGATGAGAATCTCTTTGAGGAAGAAGTCCTCAGTCCCTCAAGGTGACTGCTACTTAAAGACTGAAGAACTGGACCAGAGTTTAGGCAAAGTGAGAATGACAGAGAAAAATCCTGGGAATACTCCCTTGCCCCTGGCTTCTGAGCAACTGACTCTTAGCTACCTTTACTTTTGGCTGTCTCTCCTGAATGCAACTATGAATCACCTTTAAAACTTCAATGTCTATTTTTTCCTACAGACTCTATAAAGAAAACTCTAGTTACCTTCAACAACTACTTAAGCACCAGTGATGCTTCAGATATACTTCCAGAATAGCTTTAGTTTGCCTGAAATAATTGCAAATAGACTTAGCCTATATATTCAGTATTTTAGAATGTGTGGGATGATATGTTTATAGTGGGATAAATACTGATTACAAGGAGCTCATAATGGACCAGCAGGTAGGATATGTGAGTCCATAGAAATCACATTCTTAGGTACTCATATTTCCCAGTCTGTAAGGGCTGTTCCAGTGACAGTGACTATAGCTGGGACATTCTACTGTAAAATGTATTCCTAGACAGAAAACGCTTTGTACAGTCTAGAAGCTGGGAAGAGGTTATTGGTCTTGATTCAAGAAGGAGGATGACTTCTATATGTCCTTTTCAACTGGTATTATTTTACAATTCTGATCCTAATTTTTGCATGAAGGAGGACAGTAATGACTAGTATTCCCTGCAGCTTAAGCAAAAAGGGATTTCCCAGATGTTTTTTGTGCACCATATAAAAGAGCATGTTATAGAAATATTTCTAACTGAAATTCTATCATCAGTCAGATTGTTTTTAAATATTTTTAAAAGAAAACAGTTTAATTGTTTTAAACTGATTCATTGACTTTTATGTCTATTACTTGACTGTGACAGCAAATTAGTTTTGTTTCCCAAGACTTATTAGTAGTTCAAAACGCATACTTGGTAAAAGGAAAACTTTCAAAATTGAGCCAAAACCTGAAAGCTTCATTTTTAGAGAACAAGTCTTCTCATTCCCCACTATGCATGATGTATCAGTCCTTGAGAACCTTCTCAGCCACCATAGCACAAAGTTCTGGTCTGTCTTTACTTCTGATGTGACAGAGATCTTTATGATTTCAGCTTATTATTAAGGGATATTTAAATATGCTGCCTTTCAGTCTCAGAGAAAAGTAATTCTTGTTCTCATTTCAATGATATTTAATGCAAATCACAGGATAAATTTTTACTAGCTGTTCAAGTTATAAACCATCTGTATAAAATTATAGTTCACATGATTTCAATTTGTAAAATTTTAGTATCCCTTATTTAGTGTATTTCAGGAGAAGATGAATCAAAGGCATATCACTGTTCTTCAATGTAGGTGACATTGCTCATCTCAGCATTGCCACATCTGATGAGCAGGTGCCTTTCCCGGTGCACTCACAGTGTGCGAGTTCCCAGCAAGTCAGGTGAGAGAAGTCACAGAACAACAGGACAGAGGCATCATTTTAGACCAAACACACAAACCCAGAAGGGACATAAGTTAGAGACTTTCCACCTCAGGGTAGAAGGTACATGCAAGACAAGTTTTAGTCGCCAGAGAGTGTGACTACACTTGCAATAAGGAGCCCCTAAGTACAACAAAGAGTTATTCGATACTAAGCTGTGTAAGAAACTAAGATGAGAAACATGTGGGTCCTTCTAATGAGAAAATTAATGCACTAACCTTGGGGTTAACTGAAGCTTTATCTATTTTATGTGTGAAGACTGACAACATAACCTGACATGAGAGTCATTTTCCTGAAGTGTCCTTCACCATAACCTGACCTGACCTGAGACTCTTGTAACTTTTGTTGCACCCTAGTGTCTGATAGCAAATCACTTGTTCCATATAACTGGAAAGATCTGCCCAAGTATTATTTTAGGGTGACCAATGAAAAGAAACTTGCAATGCAGCTCAACAATCTGGAATGGTTTACAAGGAAGGCCAAAAAGGAAACATTTTCTTCAAGGTTACTAAAAATAAATGAATGTTACATATGGTCATTAGGATGTATTTAAAATTATCACAGATTTTAATGAGATACACATGAGAAGTATTAAGTAAATAATCTCATTTTTAGCATTTTAGCATTCAGCAGCAATTAAAATTATTCCCTTTGACTTTTCCCAGGTATGTAATACCAGAAAACTCAAGCCACTCAGGGTACACTTCACATTTTCATTTATTCTGTAAATAAATATATAGCTGTTTTTCTTCTCCTTTGTGCCCAGAAAACTATCATTCAGTAGTTTACTTTAGCCACTTAGGACATCTAATCATCTGGAAGCTTAAAACTTTGAAACTGTATTGTGAAGACAAACTTTTTAAAGCAGAAAAAATATACTTTCAACCTGCATGAAGATGCAGAGCCTAGAACAGAGGGTTTGTCTCCTGATAGATAAGTCATGGAGAAATTCTCTGAATATTTAACATTACAAATCTGTGCTTCCTGGCTCACAGTGTCACTAATAGATTGCACAGTAATGCATATTATTGTCTTTCATGTAAAAAATTAGATAACTGTCAGACATGGTATTCAAATGTGTTTTAACCCAGATGTTTGTAAGAACAAACAACTTTTTATTTTCTTATACTACTTTTCCTCTAATGTTAAGTAAATCAGTCTAAGAATGACATTTTTTAAAAAACTGGAAAACATTTCTTTCTGTTTCTTCATCTCTCTCTTTTTCTTTTTTTTTTTTTTTTAAAAAAAGTCATGTTTTGAACATTGATCTTGTACTGAAACTTCATCCAGTAGAGGATTCAAGCACTAAGAAACTAGAGGAAAATCTCATTAAATCCTTATTGATTTAAGATGTAGAGTTGCAGACACTGCCCAAATTCATCTGAACCTCCTAAAATCCCATTACAGACATTTCCAGATCATCCTTCCTCTGGGCCCTGAGATCACAGTAATTTTTTGGTCAATTTATCCTTTTGCTGCCAATTTATACTTCTGCTGCTCCTATTGAATTCTCTCTGAAATGTTCAGCAGGTGCAAAATCTCCCTATGCTCATTGTTAAAGGTGGAATAATTTTTCAGCATTCAATCTTAGTTGTATCCATATCTCCATACTCTATATTATGGGTTACATATTTGAGTTTAAGGAATCACATCTTTGTTTTAATGTGTAATTGATGTTTGAGGGCACTGTAAGCTTCAAGGGTTTGTGGCAGCTAGATAAAACTGATTTCACATGAACGGGAAGCAAGCTGGCTTAACTTTCTTTGATGTAAATCACTTGTATGGATATCAAATAGGCAGCAATGCAAAAGACAGCCTCTAATTTGTCTCTGTGCACTAAACACAAAAAGAGGAAGAAAGCTTCTGCATTTCAGAGTAATTCTGTCAAAAGATTGTTATATACAGGTACTTATTCCACTTCACTTCTTATTTGCATATGAAATCCTGCTTTACAGATCTCTGAGTGCAGAGCAAATTAGAAATGTTAACTGTTCTTTATCCATTACTTATGTGTTGCATAGTCTAAAATTACCAAGTTTTCTTCATATACCGTGTGCGAAGATAAAAAAAAAACAAAAAACAAAAAACAGTACAGAAATTAAATGCAGAACATTTTTTATATTTGCTTGAAATAAAAACATTAGCAATGGCTTTCTTTTTGATTAACCACTGACATTTTAGAGTGTCAAGATGTACGCTGCAATGGAGAGCTTTTGAACCTACCCTGAAGAGAAAAGACAAATGATTACTTAAAAGTTAATGAACTGAGTTCTGTAATAGATTGGGTAGGGTTAATTGATATGAATCAAGAAGAAATCCTGTCAAAAGCTGAAAGGGAAAAATCTTCAAGCTGATATGAAATGAACCAGGAGAACTGATGACAGACAATAAGTAAGTAAGCATCAGGGTCTAATAAATTTGTTACTGAAGTACCTGTTGAATAAAGTTGTACTGAAGGATTGTTGTATGACTTCCACAGTATAAAGGATTCCTGATAGCATAAGGCATCATCTTATCTCAGTCCTTAAAAAAAACAAAGAATTGTGAAATACGTATATTTCAGTTTCAGACACTGCTTTTCTAATTGTACATTTAATATATTAACTTTTAAAAGAAGGCCCAGTAGACTACATTTTGGGCTTAATTTCAACAGTATAGCCTCTCTCTGACACTTTTTTTTGGCTAAAGCAGGTAGAATTTTCACATGATCAGAACTGCCACCATCCAGACAGATGTAGATATTTTTGTATCTATACTTTTTTTGAAGACTCTGTTACCTTCTCAGTTGCATTTCCACAATGTAAATCCTTCACCTAAAGATATTTTTAAAGCAATTCTCACTCCCTCCTGCATAGAACCATGTATTAAGGATGTCCTCTCATTCTTTATTCATAGACTCACAGAATCATAATGTCGTAGAATCACAGAATGGTTTGGATTCGATGGGACCTTTAAAGGTCATCTAGTCCAGCCTCCCTGCAATGAGCAGGGACATCTTCAACTAGATCAGGTTGCTCAGAGCCCAAGTTGACCTTGAATGTTTCCAGGGATGGGGCATCTACCACCTCTCTGGGTAACCTGTTCCAGTGTTTCACCACCCTCATCATAAAAAATTTCTTCCTTATGTCTAGTCTGAACCTACGGTCTTTTAGTTTACAACCACTCCCCCTTGTCCTGTCACAACAGGCCTTGCAAAAGGTTTGTCCCCATCTTTCTTATAGGCACCGTTTAGGTATTGAGAGGCTGCATTAAGGTCTCCCAGGGACCTTTTTTTTTTCCAGGCTGAACAACCTGAAATGTCTCAGCCTTTTCTCACAGGACAGTTGTTTCACCACTCTGATAATTTTTGTGGTCCTCCTTTAGACCCACTCCAGCAGTCCCATGTCTTCCTTACATTGAGGACTCCAGAACTGGATGCAGTACTCCAGGTGTGGTCTCACCAGAGCAGAGTAGAGGGGCAGAATCATCTCCCTCAACCTGATGGTCATGCTTCTTTTTATGTAGACAAGGATTCTCAGCTGTATCAGTGCAACTCCTTGTGTGGCCATGCAGTAAAATGAACCAGTGAAATATTCCAATTTGAAATAAAGTTTCTCCTCAAAAGCTGATTCTTATATTAAACATAGGTCATTAAACAGAACTGTCAGATGTACAACTGGACTAGCAGAGTAAGGAGGAGAATAACCTCGAGTGAGAAGCAAAATAAAGGGTTCTGAAGGAGGATGGAGTGGGAATTCTTGTTATGGTGCCCTTAACGTGGGTGATGGAAAGAGGGTCCAGAAGCTGAATAAAAAGAGTGCTCTCTCAGGATGTGAGATGAGTTATTTAGCCTGACAAGATTTAAACTACAGTTCTTGCTTCCCATATTAGCATCCTAATTACCTGCATATAAACTATTTTGACAGACGACGGTATTAAATCGCTGCTTACCCTGATCAGTTAGTTGCCTGTGAATGTTTGAGCTCTAGAAGGAAACAAAGCTTCATACCTCTGATAATCATTTCCAGCAGCCAACTGGTACTGCACACTGAGAGCTGAGCATGAGACCACGGCTTTTTGAGCACCAATTAACAAAAATGACAAGTTCAGACTTGGGCCTAGAGCAGTAGCCCATGAATGTATCCAATGCAGCCTCAAGGCTTGAATTATTCAGCACAAGGGTACATGTCGACATGGAGTCAGGAGTTTAAACTTAAGCATAAGTTTTGCAGGCTGACACAACACACTGGTGAAGGTGGAGAGCATTACAGACATTTCAGTAAACAATTCTAACAGTTTTAAATGCAAAAATGAAACAGTTTAATTTACAGCTGAACAGGGCACAGTACTAGTGAGATGTCAGATAGAGCCATAACTAAGCTGCTTTAATTATGCTGGGTGATGCCTTAATTATGCTGGGTTCCTCCTTTTGACTTTCAAAACAACTCATAAACAAAACAAATATATATATGAGCACAATATACTCAGATGAGAACATTTGTTCTCTAGGACAAAACTGTCTTTGAATTAGAATCAACAGGAGCTTAAAGTCATGCATATGTATGAGCTGTATGAAGTCATAACAAGAATTCCATCATTTAACAAGAAGTTCTACATGTGCTCAGGACACCTATGTCTGACAAAGCCATATGTTTGGTGGCAAAGTTGTTTGCACAATAAGGTCTGCTTCTAATACCACTTTTTAATTTAATTTTATCTTATCATGTGACAAAACTTCTCTACAGTTATTTTGGAACATATGTGGCTGACATCACATCAGTGTTCTCTTCTCTTACTCTCAAAATGTTGATATTGATGTGAAGCCACATATGGCTGTTTTCCCTACTCTCCTCCACTTTTCCTCCAGAGTTATTGATGTGAAACCACTATTCACTGGGCAAAGAAAAAAATTTACTACTCTAATTGGAAGTGCTGTGTCTGAATGTTTTCCCGAGTGAAAAACTAGACAGAGATTTAAAGTAAATGAAACCCACATCCACAACTCTAATAGAATACTTGTATTTTGACAACTTAAATGTACCTGTCTTTGAAGATAGATTGGCATTGGTGACAGATAAAAGGTGAAAATATGTATCCCATGCAGGCTGGACATATTTGTAGAACAGCTCATACTGCAAAAGCTTGTTACGTTCACCTGTTCTTAGATAACTAAAAGCAAAGAAGAAAAATAAATATAATTTCAATTTAGAAACATCACTTCTCTTCTCTTCTCTTCTCTTCTCTTCTCTTCTCTTCTCTTCTCTTCTTTTCTCTTCTCTTCATGTGGATTTACTCCCTCATGTCCTGATCTAGATGATATTAACAGAGGTTCTTGATAAAAATAACAACATACATATATATGATTAAAATATTTTTATAAGAAGTTTTTTCTTCCCTTGCGTTGCTTGGAATTTCTTCTTTTTATTGCCTTCAGTAAGAAGAACAACATGAAGGTCATTTAATAATTGTGAGGTGCAAGGGTGAGGAAAGACAAGGGCACTTGTCAGAACATTTTTGCTGCTCATCTTGGGCCCTGCTACAGAAGACCCCACTCAGCCCAGTGACTTGTGAAAGAAGATGCTCCAACTGGCCACAGAGAAAGCCTACTGAGAAGGGACTTGTGCTTGTAACACTGCTGTCAGGTGTATGTGAGCCAATGGGAAGGACAGCCATCATATTTCCATGGGGACTTCCCAATACTAAAGAGCCTGGAGAGCTCAAAGAAGCTGTTTAGTTAAAAACTTTTTTATCTGTCATTTGCCTATTCTCTTTAAGTTTCACCCCAAAATTTCTGCCTCTATGAAGGATAGCAGGAAGGATTCTCACAGGGCAGAATGAAAAATATTTGGCTAGGCTGCAGTGGTAAGGATGGCAGAGAAAGATTGTGCATATTTTGCCCTGGAGATTGAAACAGCTTCCAGTCATCCAGAAGTATGTGTCAAAAGACCATAGGGAGGATCCAGAATTTCTCCACTGGGCTCAAAATGCAATGTGGAGACATCCTTTCTAACTTTGCTGATCCTGATTCTCACAAAGGATTAACCTACCATGTGGCCATGTGAGTGTTTATTGGTGAAGGGACCTAAAACTTATTCTCAGGAGCATAATGTATAATAATAAGAAGAATATGAATACTACTAATAATAATTCATAAGGCATAGTGCTAAGTCAAAACTGGTTGGATGCTTTGCCCATTAGCTGTAGTGGCAAAATTAATCAGTAGATAATTAAGAACAGAAAATAATTACTTCAATGATGTGATTGTCAGCGCAAACCTCTACCTGGTTTTAGCTTGAATTACTTTCATAGGAGAACATGTGTATTCCAGATGTCCAATTTTATAAGGGAATAGACATGCTTACAGGTATTTGGTAAGAATTCACAATATGGAATAATTCACTTTGAGCTCATAAACATTTGGAAGACTGAAAAATAGACATGTTAACTGTACTCCTGTCTGCTGTCTTTTTTAATTTATTTGGATTATTTCTGATTTCAAACCAATAAATCAGTTAATTTTTAGAGGAATCTCTGCAGATTTGACATGAATTCTGCAAAGCACCCATCACATTTTGCTGCTGACTGGATTTGACACTTAAATTCTAAGATTGCAGAACAGTTTTTAATAACCAGTCAGAACCACTTACCAAAGCTGTATGGAAATATAAACAAATAATCACAAATAATGCTTAGAATAGTTGTGCTTTTGTTCACAACACTACGTAAGTAGCATTGTTGTCATTGAATCTGACAAGACTGAAGAAAACAGCCCTCTAAATGGATATCTTTCAGTGTTTTTTGGACATGAAGGAATATAGTTAGTGTAGTTATTGTATGGATGAGGGAGAAAAAGCCTATAACCCATGAAAAAGAGCTGGTTCATCCAATTTTTATTCAAAAGTTTCCATTGTAAGGCTTAGATGACAGGAAAGGAACAACTAAGTGCACATATTTTGCTACAATTAAGACTAGGTACCATACCTGAATGTTGGAAAGTTTATGAGGCATGGTAAACTAAAATAACATCTGAGTAGTTTCTCTGGATTCAGAAACTGAATTCGCTTTGCTGAGGAAACATTTATCACATAGGCTTCTATGCTTGTGTATGCATAGGTGTTTCATGCTTTCAGTCTGTTATGTATTAGATGCATAAATACTAGTATATTAATTATTTATTTTTTGTAGTTAACATTTCTATGACTTAAATATGCAAAACTTTTATTAAAATTTGCCTGGCTACATCATGTTCAGCAATACGTATTTTAAAGATATTTTCTATCAGGAAGAACTGACCAAAGAGGAGAAAAAATGTACTTTGCTTGTTATGAAATATCTTCTGGCCTATGAAAGAATCACAGCATAAAATCAGAGAAAAAAAATATCTGACAAGCAAGTAAGAATTTTGACAGGATGACAGTACATTTATCATGGGTTAATACAGTAAGAGGTAGTTTGTGAATTTCAGGTGGGGAATTTTTGTCCCCAAGTTAATATTTCATCTACAGTGGCATTCAGCTTGAGACTGACAAACTTAAGCATAGGTGTACATGTAGATGTCTACAACTAAGCTAGGTGAGGTAGCTGAACGAGTTCCTATTGTCGTATGTCCAGGCGATACAGCCAAGGGAACCCAGAGGACAATTCACCTCAGCAGCCAAGGATGCCTCATAAATTACTGTCCATTGTCTTGGAGTGGGATTCAGCTGCCTAAACAGATTCAGCTGGTGGCATTGTAGGTGCTGTGGGACATACCATGTTCTCTCCAGGCTGTTTCACAAATGTGCAGATTTCCTGTAAGCCCTGCGTTGTATCGGGTAGTTCTGTGGCTTGGATTCTCCTGTCAGCTCAAATGACATTAACACCTGTGTTTAGGAACTGAAGCCTTCCCCAAAACTGCCTTGACTGAAGCTTGGACACACAGCTCACTGGGTTTACCACTAGCGTGTATGTATATGCATTCAGGTAAACTTGCTCTGGAGCCAGTGTAATCACAAGTATACATATATTGCTAGCTACATATCATAGAACAGGTGGAAAGGGCAGAAATAGGACCAGGAACTTGTGTTGTCTTCCTTTCCCAAGTGCCCCAACCACAGACAGTTGTGGGAAGGAGGTGACTGTCAGATCTAGATTGTTTCCAAGAATTGTCCAAGAAAAAAAAATTAAGTCCAGGTATAGAATGGGGGTAGGTTAAATAACCCCAAATATTTGGCAGATAGCAGAACTCTGATTTCACTGTCAGAATTATCCAAATAGTCATATAATAATAATAATTAAAAAGTAGAAATGAAAGAATAATCTTACAATTAAGAAACCCCAAATAGTCTGCCTGCTTGTGGCAGTCTAGTCTTGATGTGATGCAATATTCTTAAGGTGATTTACAGTTATTTAGTTGTCAAAGTTGGATTCCAGTATGTAGTTGAAGAAGTAAAACTGAGATTGATTTCTTATTCTTCCTCCAGCTGTAGAGCCATATGGCACAAAAATGTGTCTGCTTATTTGTTTCTTGCATTTTGTGTTCAAATGACAGTGAATTTAGCCAATACTTCAGTGCAACAGATAGAAATCATATCACCAAACTTTGGGCCACACAAATACTAATCCCTTCCCCTAAACTAGTTTCTAGGTTCCTGAAGCTGTCAATGCAAACAGTGATTCATCCCATTCTAAGGCAGGTATGAAACACATTACAATTAGGGGAAAAACCTCCCCCTGTAAGTCTCATTGAGGACGTTCTCATAATTTCGTGACTCTCCAGATTCACTTTTTAATGCAGTGGAGAAGGGACAGGGGTTGGACTCAATGATCCTGATGGGTCCCTTCCAACTAGGCATATTCTGTGATTCTATGATATTTAAATTTTCAGAAATCTTGATGACAATGTACTCTGGACTTGACTGTGAATCACATTCAGACTTCCCTGAGCATATCAGCCAGGGGATTTGTGTGTGTTGTGTCAGCTGCTCAACACTGGGAACCAGCTGTGGCAATCTCTTTAGCAGGACACAACATGCAACCCAGCCTGGCTGTGAAGGTTTCATCCGCTGGTGCATGGATCCAGATTTGCACTTCATAGTCATCCCGATAGAAAGGAAACTAATTGTTGTTATCTCAAGACACAGTTACAAATCTTTCGACACTAATCTTTTGCACAGTATATGAGTAACTTTCGTACTCAATAAACATAACAATATCATTTAAACAGCCTCTGCTATGCTCAGTAATACTTAGTACATTAGATACAGTTTGTCTGTCTAGATATTTTAGAAGGCTGACTTAACAGGTCAATGGTAAATGTTGTGGAAATATTTATAGTAGAAATTACTTCAGTTTCTTTCCTTCATTAAAAAAAAAAAAAAAGCAAACACAAAAAAACACAAACAAACAAAAACCCAACAAAAACACAAGCCTGTGAATCTGAACTTAGAGATGCAGTTACAGCCAGTCAGGAAGTCCTGAAGACTAAGTTTGGAACATCAAAACTCAAGTTCTACAAATTAATGAAACTGAACGTTCAAAACTACTCTACTGATCAATCTGTTCTGCTGCATGGTACAGGCATCATACTGACAAAGAGAAAGAGAACTGTCTAGAAGATGTGAGGGCCAGAGCTGAACTTTGAGGACAGGAGAAGATGGTTCTCCTAAGCTGCATATAAAGTGCTTCCCAAAATGGTTATATTTGGCAGTGTCACTTCTGTCCTTTCCTTCTTAGGACTTATGCTTATGGTGCCAGAAATCAGATACCACAGAAATCATGCACTCATTCTTTCCCTTTTCTTTTTTTTTTTTTTTCTTTTCTTTTTGTACTCTTACCTCTTTCTTGAAAGGAGTATCACATTCTGGCACCAGCCAAGCAAGGAATTCAGTACATGTGTGGGTCTGCCTTTGATGGGACTTTACTAAGTCAAACACTGGAGCTGGAGTGTTGTGCTAGATTTGGTCTAAAATGCTCACCATCTATGACTCTGACCCAGCAAAGCATTTAAACACATGCGTGATCCTAAGCTTTTACTTCCTCCGATCTGAGTGAGACATTAATTGCAGGAAGGTATGAATGTGGTAAAATGCATTAACAATTAGGCATGTACATCACCATTTTCCTGGGCAAAGACCAAAATGCCTTCTCTTAAACTATTTATAATAGGCCATAATCCTGTATGTTTGCAGCCCATGAGGGGTCTGCTTTCAGTTGCACTCCTTTCCACAACCAAATGCCTTCCAAAATTCAGTTCTGCTCTCTGGGCTAAAATGGACGCTTGTAAAAATATAGCAATTAAACCCAATTACAAAGATGTGCACATTCCACACTGAACAACCACAGGCCCCTTTCCAACAATCTTTTTGTTCTTTCCTCATCATCTGTAATTTTCCTGCTTCTTTTTTGTGCTCCTCAGTTATCAAACCAGTTATGAGCAACCCTGGTAACTTTGTTGTAATTTTGTTGCTGTTGCAGACACCCACTACACTTCTCTGGTAAAAAAATACAAACCCAGCAAGGTGATAAAATTCAGTAATCTGTGGAATCACAGCTCTGAATCATAGTTTCCATTGGCTTTGCCAGCTTTCACTCAGGGCAGCGTTTATAAAATAGCCAAAGCAGTCACAGAAAAAATGTGACAACCTAACTGCTCCTGGTCTATAATGAAATTGGTGACAAATTTGTGGAGATAATGTTATAAAGTAAAGGCCACATTTGTCCTGTTAGTATTGGGAGATGTTGACCTCTAGAACAGCTGTGCTTCAAATGTCGTAAATGTTAATATTTTCTAAAAGGTTTTATGAAATATGTCTGTGTTCTTTTTAAAGAAATTCATTGTCAAACCTGGATGTCAGTTGGCTAGATACGGGTTTTTTTACAAAAAAAGTAGTATTTTCATGTCAAATCTTTTAATACCATCTGGCAGAATTATTTTCTAAGTGCACATAGTTTGTGATCTTACATTATCTCTTATTGCATGTAGCTCTTTTGACTTGTCAAGCAGCACCAAGTTCTAGATCTCTTAGTAGTCATCCAAACAGAAGACAGGTGTAATGAACACTAGATGATATGTATCAAATGTGGTCATATAATAGTCTAAATCTTGTTAATCACTTCAGAACCTCGAAATATTTATTGGAAACAGCAGTCACAGTGAAAAAATTCCACTGCTATTGGTTAAATTAGCAGATTAATTAGTGGCTAGAAAGGGGCAAAACCATTTTGCTGACTCCTTTGTAGCGCTATAGCTATTCAACTGCTATGAAGTTTGGCTTATTTATCGCAACTAAGAATCAAGCTCTGATGCCTGTATTTAAATCTTCAAATGAGGGAGTATTCATATTATAGAGATGCATGTATTGAAATCTTCAAATCCAGGGAGTATTCATATTNTCATATTATAGAGTTATATATATATAATAATATGAATTTATATTATTATAATATATATACTGTATTATTCACATTATATATTCAAGATAAGCCAGTAGCATGTTATATAAGAAACAATCTAGCCTTCTCAGGCTCCAAAAGTAGTCAATAGATAGACAAGCTTCTCCAAAGAGAGATTCAGAGCATTCAGCTGGGTTCCTGCACTGAAGCATCTTCTCAAAGAGTTATTTTCTCCCCATTGGTTATACATGTAGCCCAGAGAGACAGAAACAGCAAAATAAGCTTCATGAAATTATGTGATGAAACCATCTGCTGTCAGTCCTAATCTAACCCACCAGGGCTTGGGACAATATTGTACATCACAGTGCAGTGAGTGAGAAAATAGGAATACTCACAGGCTTCTAAGAACTGTCTGTGAAACAAAAAGGGAGGGAGGGAAAGGAAAGCACCAATTCTTTCTTTTTTCCATTAATGGAAGCTTTGTGAAATGTTTTGTTTGGCAAAGATTCAATAATATTATTTCTTTCATTTTGCTTCTCATGGGCTCATTGTCAACTGTGGTGGGCTTTTGTGCTGTTCTTTTGGTTTTGTTTTTGTTTTGGCTTTTTTTTATAATATCACCCTAATTCAACCACATAAATCCCACTATTAACTAGATCTCAGGACCTCACACTCAGATTTGCTCAAGATAGGCCAAAAATAGGAAAAGTAAGTAATAACAGATCATGACTGTGGTGCATAGTACTGTTTGGGATAGGCTGCCACCCGCTGATCACTGACTGTTGTCCAAGTCAAGAGGTACAGATGTGCATACCAAACATGGTTAGAGAAATCAGAACCAGAAGAGAAAGGAAAAAAGTAAAAAATGAAACTCATAAACAACAAAGAGAAAGAAAGCATGCTACATACCCTCATGAGGAATTGGAAATTCCTGAATTTTTATGAGTACATTAGATTTTAATATATTACTATTCTTTCTGCATTCCGGAAGATTTAGGGCTTTCTCTTGTTTTTTCATCTTGTATAAGAGAATGTGTGGCTTCATAGATCGCATACTTGCGTGAAGCATTATACTGGAGTGCACAGTAACTACTTTTCGTAAGGCAAGCATCCTGTAAAATAACAACAGATTTTAAAATCTGAATTAACGATAACACCCAACTGTCTCTTGTAATCTATCAAGTTGTTGATACATATTGTATGCTAACAGATATGCAAATATTGCTAAAGCATTTTTGGAAAACAAAAATTGACCTGGAACTACAAGAAAAGGAACTAAATCTATTTATTTATCGCTCTCACTTGATTATGACAAGATATTTAAATCATAATGCTGAAGGGAAACTTCCAGAAAAGCTTCACAGCATAAGCAAGCATTTAGGTGTTTTCTCTAGCTTTGAATCACATACTAAGAATTTTGTCTCCTCTGCTCACATCACGTGCCATCAAAAGCTGTACTGAAACCAGCAGGATGACTCATAAATTAAAGACTTTCTCAGTATGAGTAAAAGTAGCTCTTGAACTTTACTTCAGCTGTTTTTTTGGATACCCAGATGGACCATTATTTCCTTAGTCTTCAGTTAGCATTGATTAGTCTATCAAAACCTCTGCCTGTGAATGACTTCAGTGAAAATCATCTCTAATACATGATCTTGTGCATACTCTCATTTAATTTAAATGTGCAAGTAGTCCTAATGACTTCAGTGGAATTATTCACACAAGGTTATAAGCATATGTATGTCCCTAGAATGAGGGCCTAATTGTAGGAGATTTAAAAGGGAAAATCTAAAAATTCATTGTGAATTAAATTATATCTAAACTTCTATTTCTGTCTGGCCAGAACCATTAGAAATAAATAAAGAAAGAGAAAAGTGTTTTCTGTAGAGATTTTTAGCATAAACGGTGATTCTCTAGAAATACAACGACAGTTAAGGTCAACCTTTCAAAAATCAAAATGTAAAAAATAAGTTACTTACTAAATCCATTGTACCATGTCACTTCATCAAGAAGAAATTCTCCTGTAAGGCCTGTTCTCAAAGAAGATAGCAACAAGCAATAAGACCTTAAAGCCTCTTATAGGCAGTCATTATATTTACAAATTTGCCTGACTTCACCATATATTTATATTTAACTTAGAATTACTTTGCTTTGCTAGAAGATATTACATACACTATTTGAAGTAAAATTATTCTTACTTTTGTTCTTAAAGGCTTTTCAAAATCAGTTTTTTCCCAAAAAGTTTTTGTTGGTTTTGGATTTTTTCCTCTTCAAGTTAAATTAATAAAATCTGAAAACACATGTTTCTTGAAATACTCAGCAATGATAGTTAGTTGCAGAACATGCTGGTGTCAGCAGTTCCTTAAGGTGAGGCCTGATTCAGGCCCCATTAAATGCAATGAGAACATTTCAGTCACTTAAGCAGCCTTTGAAGTAGACAATTTCATAACAATGTAAAAGCGAATAGATATTTATACATCATTTGGAGTCAGCTCAGCACTACAGTGTTTGCCGACTGTATACAGTTGCTCTCAGGCAATAAATCACAATACAAAAAAATATATTTAATGTTGAGTTGACCTGACCTTGTTTTTTGTGTCTTTTCAACAAACAGAAATACAGCAATTTGGAAATCAACGTACTTTTTGTCAAGAATACGAATGACAATTCCATCATGATTTTTCAAAAGCTTCTCAAAAACTATTACTATTTCATCTTTCTGTTTTAACTTTGAATAAAAACAAATAAGATTTCATTCATGTCAGGAATAATAAACTTCTCTAAATCCTAGTAACAATGATAGCAGAGGGTGTTATGATGACAGTACGTGATAACATAGCTAAATAGATAAAATGTAGCATAACCAGATGATAACACCCCTTTGGAATTTGAAATCAGAGTATTAAATAAGAAGCCTACCTCCTTTGTTTCACTCTTCTGTCACATTTTCATAAGCTATGAGTTGTTTAAACAGAGAGCCTCCTTGAGAATTTAGAATGTCACAATTTCATGGCATTGAAGTTATTTCTAATTTATTTATTTATTTAGGAAAATACAATAAAATTAGAATTTAGGATGCCAAAATGATAAATTATGAATAATAATGAAAAATAGTTGTAAGGAAAAGTAGAGTCTAAAGACAATAAGTGAACTATGTTATTTATGCCTAATACAATAAGTAGGAAGAAACGATCCAATAGCTCTAGTCTCTTTTATTTAAAAAAAAAAACAACCCCACAGTATTCCTACTAAAAACAATCACTTTAATTGGGAGACCTTTATTCTGTGGTGCTTCTGAAGTGCTTTATTTGTAGGTCTTGCCTTGTAATCATCATCATTATTACTTTATCAGTGTGGTTGACAATACCTGCTTAAAGATCAAGATTGGGTTTACATAATTTTATAACTGCACTGGAATCCTGATTTTCTTCCTCTTTGAAAATCTCAGCCTTTACTCTAAAATCCCACAATTTTTTTCACAGGATACCATAACTAAATCCACCCCTGTTATACACATATGCATTACAATTATCCCTCTCTAATATATAGAATTACAAGGATGGAGAAGAGTGGCCTGGAGAACATAGAAAGAAAAAAAGTTTTTATTGTTATGACAGTCCTGAGCTGACCATATGAAGATATTATTTCCTTTTATGTTATAGCCAAATAACCACTTTGGCATTTTTAAAACATAAAATAAGGATAACATTTTCTTTCCTCTGTTTTGCCTAATTTTCTTTCTCCAGTTCTACTGAATTCCATTGGGGATTGTCCATGCACAATGGCCCATTCTAGGGCCTTGCAAACCTTTAGAAGTGAGATAACACACCATCATTTTTAATCTTAAATAAGAATTTATGTGCATTTATGTTTGCATGGGAACCAACAGATGCTGCCACTTACAGTGAAAAGATGCTGCCATTGTGCTGCTGTGTGGTGTCTTCCTGCAGTATAAGGCTGGAGCCTCTCCAGTTTGTGATTCTCTCCTAGACCTGCTACATGCTCATTTGTCTCTACTAGTGTTGTCTAAAATATACATTCTCTAAGCAGTAACTTAGTAAAGTAATTTCTCATGTGCAGGAATTCTTGTTTCAGGGTATAAGCATTCCATCTCAAAGCAAATACATAAACTTATAATATGTTATAAGAACAAGGTATGAGAAGATTTCAGTCTTCCCTATATAAAATATGATATAATGCATAATTGAGTAAATAAACATTTTGATTATGCTTTATTTTCTTTCAATTTTAATACTTTACTATGCTTTATAAATTGCTACTCCAAAGTATTGAGCCTTGACATAATTATTCCAAATATTCCTCTATATTTTCCAGGCCAATAACCAGTATAACCCTAGTGCAGAATAATCCAAGTGCTGGATAGGTATTGTCAGAAGCTTTGTGATGGGACTTCAAGTCAGCCAAAGCTTAGAGTTGAAACTCTTCAAATCTTGTTTTTAAAGTGAGTGCTTTAAAGAACTGAAACTAATACCATTTTTTCCAGTCTTACTCTCCTCCAGCCTTGCTTTCCAAGCTACTGACTATTCAGTAGCTTCAGCTGAAGCAAATTGTACACAGTTCTTTTCGGTTCCTTTGCAATATTTCCTTCTTTCCTCTCAAGATTTAAATCTCTGCCCTTGTTTCTTCTTTTATTCCTGCCACAATGCTTCATGCTATCTGTCCCACTCAGACAAGGTAAATGGGCCACCTTCTACTCTGCTGTCAGCCACTGTGCTCTAAAAACTTGTATACTGTATTCAGGATATAAGCCTCTAGTCAACAAAAAACAGATTTATACCATCTGTCACAGTCCAGACTGAGGTAAATTTTGCCTTTTTTTCTAGGCAAATCTAATACAGGCAAATTTTCAGGCAGAAAATTCAGCCTTCTGCTCTAAATCCAATCTCAAAAATCTGATCTGCTCTTTCATATTCCTTAGCCAAGTTTTTGAACTCACATACAGTCCAGCCTCTTAGGAAGATAGCTAACTAATCTGAGAACACAAAAAATCAGGAACCAAAAAGAAAATTCAAAGTCACACGTTTACACAGTAATAAGGCTTTCAATAACCCAGAGAAACTTACTTGCAAAATTCTATTCTAGCGATGCACTCATTACTAATGTGAGCTCATCTCTTGAAAAGATAAATCCACCTCCTTACCCAAATTACATTACTTCTTAGATCACTATGAGCTTGTCTTATTGCAATGCAGTACTTACAAGTGTAATTACATATTGCTTGTGTATGTCACTGATTTTTTCCACAAGAGTGTTTTAACATAAGATAAAGCAAAAGCGGGAATATTTAACTAGTTGTATTTGAGGCAAATATATTTTGTTGGCCACACTAGCTGTAGAAACAAAGGAGGCAGCAATTTAACTTATTGCTAACCAATCTGTTTAAATTAGCGAGTTCCAGGATACTCTGAAAGAAATTATTCTTAATATGCCAGTTATCTGAGGCTCTACTGAACTTGCAAAATGGAGTTTAAGAACTTGTATCAGTATTTATATTTTAAACAACTTTTGCATGAAAATATACATGAAGAATATTTTAAATCTCTAGTAGCCATATGTCTCAGTGACATACTTTCTCCTATGCTGTGCTTATGAGAAACCAGATGTGAATTTTACACATAGCAGAAAGGATAAAAACACTCTATGATTTTAAATAGCAACAAGATATTCTTGTCAGAGCTGTTGATTCTGAGAACAAAACCCCAATATCTATTATCCCATTATATGCAAACTGTGTTCTGCATTGTAAATACAGAAAAATAAAGGAACAAGTTCAACCATTAAAGGTTTACTGCCATGAAAAACTATATAGTATACTGTTGTCTCTGTGATAGAAAACAAGCACTAGTATATAAGACGATAATACATCAATTGGTTGAGACATTGGTGAGTCACAACACTAGAGTTTTATCAGAATAGGTACTGCATAATAAAATAGTTCAAGTAGTCAACAAGTACTTAGAAACCTGCATATTTTCAATGAGAACAGAGATTATTGAATCCTCAGTCAAGATAAACAAATAGTGAAAATGTTGCTGGCAGTAATCAAGTAACATTTTTAATGAATACTCTGATTATATTACACTGGGTTTTGTTTTTGTTTTTTTTTTCTGTCAGTGGACTTTCGGTCACAAACATTCAATGAAAGTTAGGTTCAAATCACAGCAATGATTCCTACTAGAACAAAAGTGTTTATTTAGCGCATATTAATATTGAGCTAAGACATTGTTTGCATGGTTATCCAAGTGTTGAAGAAAAACTATGCCATAGACATTCTCTAAGTAACCAACACATTCTCAGTTGTAAATGACCACAATAAATGAGCAGTGTAAGAGATCTGCAAATATATTCATCAATTATTTTAAATGTTACTATTCTCAATAAGCAAACAGTTAATCTGAAAGCATTATCTATAAGCATATCAAGGGGTTACAGTCATCAAACCACTCCTTTGGTAGGCATCATTTGTTTGTTGGTATTTCAAAGTTAAAATTGTGATTGAATTCTCAAGCAGTTAAGTACTGAAGGATATTTAACAAGTGAGTACTTGTATTGCCAAATTCAGTTCCTGCCTTCCAGCTCCCTGTTGATTTAAGTCTCTCCCTCTCTCTGTGACTTTTAAAGAGGGGTCTTTCAAGAGGCAATGCCTAACTTTGACCAGCCTGTCTCCACTGACAGTAGAGGAACCCAAAGGACAGCAGCCTTCTATCTCAAATACCTATAGTTATTCAATAATAGATGTTGCTCTGATGCTACTCTACTGCACCAAGGAAGGACTTTTCCTTTGATTTGGGTGGGTGCTGGATTTGTCTCATTACTCTGAGAATACCAGAGTCCTCAAGTTATATAAAGCAGGAAAACATTACATCCTAAAACAGCATTACTGAGAGGGTTTCATCAGCCAAATATGACAAATCTCAGCAACTCAAAGACGTTTCTGCCAGACATGGAAGGTAATACCACTGATTAGATTTTGATTAAATGCTCCATGTGCTGCTCTGCTGAGGAATGTACTTGTGCTCGTGCTCTAAAGATACAAACATCATAGTTGCTATTAGTAATGAAATGTAGCAGACATTTGCCTTAAGCCTTTGTTCTTTAGCTTCCTAAAAGATCTATATTCTAATTTCCCATTTATGGTGTATGTCTTCATAGCATTATATTTGTTTTAATTTTCTATCAGAACCTACAGCATTGATTTAGGAAATTTTAATGAGTTGATGGTATGTCTTGGCATCAAGCCATGGCTATTCAAAGGTTTTATTAACAAGCAGACACTGAACTAGATGTCTGTACAAATTGATAAAATTTGTGCTTTATTTAAGTGAACAAAAATCTAAATGGTTTATTAAAATAGAAAAGTTTTACTAGGGAAAGTAAAGTATGTGTACTGTGTTTATATCAAAGTTATTTATTCAAGCTTAACTTAAAAAAGAATATGTACATAAATATTGATCAGATGATAAGGTTCTCTCAATAAAAGGCTCTGGGCAAAATTTCAAAGTTACTGATTACAGACCCCTCAAAAAAAACCCAACCTACTTTTATGAATTTGAGTATTCAGCATTTTCTGAAGATAATTTTGAGGTGTCTCAAATTAGTTCCTCAATCATTTGAAACTATTAACTCTTAGGATTGAAATTAAATGATATGTTGCAACTGCTTAATACAATTTCTCAATTTTTTAAACATCCTTTACAAAAGACAACTTAGAACTCCTTGATGGTATTCATATATAATTTACTTCCTAGAATCAAAATAATAACTGAAGTAATTACGCAAGAATACATTTTTTAAGTTGCAAATGTTCAGTATGAAGAAGGATGCAACTGGGTATATGGAAATTGTCATTGCTGCCATTTTTCCTGGTTCCAGAATCTTACAGAAAAATATCAAACTAACAGCTATTTTAAAAAACCTTTCACACAAGATTTGAAATAGGCTTTCAAAAATTCCATTTTTTTCAAACAAATTTGGAATTCTTCAAAATCCATGTTTCAGAAACATATACCTAGCTGATCTGCAAAGTGGATTTTACAGAGATATTCAGCTTAGAACTTACTGATGATCTAATTAAATGAACAGCTATATTAATTTATACAGTTGAGCAAAACTTTCATAATGACATTCTCAACTTTGTTACAAAAATGGATCTGTAAAAGGGATCAAACTGATGTGATTCACCTCAGACTGGGCTAGGCTCATCAGCTTCTACATATCACCTCATTCTTTAAATTCAACCTCCAGCAGCACTTGATTTCTTAGCATATGCATCTTTGACTTCGTTGAATATTCCCAAATCCAAGGTTTTGAGATTTCAGAGTAACATAACAACAGAGCTTTCCTACCTTCTCCTTGTTGCTCATCTATGGGGATATAGCTTCCCTTCCTATTGAAATCCTCTTTAACCCGTTCTTACAAGACTAAAATACAAAGTTTTTTCCTACATCCATTCTAACAGGTAGATATAGAAAAAGCGCTGTAATTTTTCCTAGATTATTGCTGAAATACTTGTTTCTAAGGAAAATTTTGGGCACTGGGAAGAACCTTCAGTGGATTGACATTGAATAGTGGATTGACATTAAACAGTAAGAAAGGAAAAAGCTGAACAGGAACCCCATGATAATACCCAGATTTATTTGAGGTGAAAAATAACTCCAGGTATTTACATTTTCATTTGTTGACTTGTAGGCATGTTCTAAAAGAATCAATAAGAGAAGCCAGAATGAAATTGACATGTAGCCATCATCATTCTAAATCTTTTCCCATCTGTTCCTTTCTCTGTTTAAGCTGTTAATAGATTTTAAGCATTTGAGGAGAAGTTTTATATCTTACCAAGCTTTTGCAGCAAACAGGAGACAGAAACATAAATCTTTGTATGGTTCTGCAGATACTATCTCAATAGAATCAAATAGCCATGCTATTTGAAGAGTTCTACACATAACAATCTGGTTTCCTGTAATAATATCTTACCTTGATTATTATGTAGATTGCTTTCTTCCACAAATTTATTTCCTATCACAGGAACTGAACATGATCCATGATTAGAAAAATTAATAAACTAAAACTGTAAAAACCTGATAAAAATCTCCTTTCTCAGTCCAAAAATCATCCAATGCATGTCACAATTTAAAAATGGACAAATATAGAGCTGGATATTCTGTCTGAAGCCTCATGAACAATAGACTAGATGACGTTAATGCAAAACCTAACCCATCTTTATCTTTATTTTGCTTAAAAATTCATATATATATAGAAAATATTCCAGAAATTAATTTTTTTGTTTGCTTAATTTTCATGAAAATTACAGCGGAAAATCTGTCATTTTTGAGTCCTTCTAATATTGTGAAATAAACAAAAAGCTAAATTAACAGAATAGGAGCAGAGCTGATCAGTCCTCAATGAAATTTACAGTTGTGAAATCTCAAACCTACATGTGGACACTGGCCCAAGCCCAATATTTCTTAACCAATGGATGAATGTGTTTCTGGATGGGTCTATTTCAGTCTTGCTTAAGCAAGAGGTTTACTGAAGAAGGTTTACTGAAGAGGTTTACTGAAGAACAGACTGGACCACAAATTGCCTTACCTTCCTTATAATGGTTCTGAAAACTAAGGCAGAGAAATATTCTCTATGGATCTAGGAGGAACAGCTCTGGCAGAATACAGTGAGAACAAATAAATTATTTTCCAAAAGGTAGGAGCCTGAGCTGGGTCTGCTCGGTTGTGAATGAGGTCCCTTGGAATGGACCTACTAGTACCCCACCACAGTTTCACAATTCCAACCATATAGATTCTGGGATGTATATGTGTTGTGATATTATACAGTAATATTACATACTATCTCTCATTTTCAAAAGGTAACATATCTTAATGCTTTATTAAATGAGGCACAGTCTCTCTCCGTATAAGCTTTTAACCATTGAAAATGGGTGCCTTTGGGAAAGGAATAATGCAGCTGACTGTATATGCCAATACTGGGTTTAGAAAGTGAATAATATTTGATTTAAAATAGAAATTTAAGCCAGCAAGAAAGATTATGCTAACTTTCAGTTTGCTGTGGTTAACAATATTCCTGCTCATTTAAAAAAAGGGGTGGACTTCTTAATGCTTACAAGTAACCAGGGCTATAGCTTTATATTCCAGCTAAGAGATGGCATTTCCAGCAGGGAATGTTGCCTCCTGCCATGCTGAAATAGTCTTCTATCAGCAGCTTCATAGAGATAAGAGTGACATCTAGTGAATCATTAATACTGCCAACATTTTTTCTGAGGATGAAAATGGTGGGGAAGGACTCCTTATTAATCTCCCAAACAATATTTTGGTAAAGATCTCATGAAATTTCAGCCTTAAATAGTTTAACAGTATTACACCACAAGATTAAATATCACATAATTATATTAATTTTGTCTGGCATGCCTAACTTTTTAATTTTGATAATGCATCTGGTATAAGGCTTCAATAAAATAAAAGGTTCCTCTAACAAAATACAAGATATTAATTCTTTTTCAATAACAGCATGATATAAAGAAAATTCAAGACTGAATTCTCTTCTTCCTTCCCATTATTTTCACCTTATTAAACAATCAAACAGTCCTTTGTGTCTTATTAAACATTTAGGCTCTTTTAATTCTCATGGAATTATAATCAACACATTCTCACTGTGAAAGAGAATGAAGGGGATATTTCTGATCATCATACTTGAAGCAATTTAAAAATTACACTTTTGTAGGACTGGTTGAAAAGCGACTGCAGTTCCTTCTCCATTTTAACAGGCTTTACACACTGTTTCATGAGTCTAGTATTGTTTTAAGGTTTAAATGAACACAACTTTCCTCCTGTCACTTTAACATCATGAAAAAGTGTTCACACTGACATACTTTTTGCTATAAAACATATTATTTTACTTCGTTGCTGTTCAAAGAACATGAGACAGCCAAAATCCATACACAGGCCAGGATAGTGACCTCTAGTTTCCATGTCTACTGATTTTTAATACTCAAATACAGATGGATTTTATTGTAAGAATCTATCTGTTTTTTCAAGTTAATAAATGTGTCGAATTCTGACAAGTCACAACAGAACAGAGCACAGCTTTATTAATTCTTGTTATAATGAAAGTAAATCTTCAAACTTTTTGAATCAAAGGCATACTTTAGTTGTGGTCCTGTGAGGGCTGTCACTTAAAATGTGTTACAGTAATCAAAATAAAATAATACAGTCTTCCAGGAGTGTACATTTTCAGCTTATGATGATGTGATTACATGTCAAATTCAGCAAAAATTGCCAGATACCAGCAGGTCAGAACACTACACCTATTGTAAAACAGAACTTGTAAACAGGAGATAGCTTAGTGACACAAATTAAAAGTTAGCTATCAGTAAAGACAATATTTATATTTATTTTTATTAATATCAGCTAAGACCTGTCATTCAGTTTTATTAAAACTTATTATATGTTGAGAAATTTTCTGGGTGGAATTTTTAAGATCCACTAGGACTAAGATGATGGTTAGATTTGTAGGGACTTTACTTAAAGCAAAGTAGGAAACTGAACACCTTTTAGGATCCTGAAGCCCATCTAATTACGTGCCCAGATGATCTTAGGCATCAGTGATACCTTTCCTTTTAAACACTGTGGGTGGGTGTGTGGGGGTAGCAGAGCATCACTGCCTTTATTCTAGCTCAAATACTGCTGATATTCAGTCTTCAGAGTTACAAAGTAAGAGCCTCTTACCCCAAAAAGTATTGAAGGCCTTAATATCCTTCAGAGGGCATAGAGACATCCTTACTGTTCTTCTTGTCAGCCTCCAGAGCTAGATGTAGAGTGACAGATAGTCGAACTGATTCTGTCCAAAATCACTAAGAACTTCTTAATGACAGGATTTTAAAACTCTAATTAGTTTTCCAGAAGACATTATCTTATATATCCAGACTTCTCCAGATCTGGAGCTGGTCTTGAATGTTTTCATGTGTACATTGATTTATATAAATGCTATAACATAACACAGCCTCCAGCACATTACAGCACTCATTGTTTACAAAAGAGAGAAAACTATATCCAGAGTCACAAAAGAAGAGAAAAGAGATTAATAGTAAGCTTATTTATAAGTAAGAATGTTGCTCAAAGGTATCACAGTACCTCAGTTCAACTTGTTCAGTAAGAGAAAATAAACAGAAGAAATTTCTTAAGAGACTTAATGTTGAAACCTTCAGAAACTTGACATTTGTTGAATATTATCATGCAACTGATACATCTTCTTTTCAAAAGGGCAGATATTCTATACCCCAAAAAATCCCAAATACAATTGTGTTTCTACCAGTAGTAATTGCTGACTTTTTAACACTGGTCAGGAATTCTTTTGTTTTTGTTCTCATGAAGTTTCATTTATTTAAGTGCCCAGGGGCTAGGTCTCATGAAAAACTTTTGACATGTATTTTTTGGACACTACTGTGCCTAGCTTTCAAGAGCCAAGCTCTGAGCATTACAGAACATAACCTCTGACACAGCATCGTGCAAACCCTGCTAACTAGCTTCTTCAACAGTTCTGCTTTCTGTCTCACCAACATAACTGGGAAGAATGGCTTACTGCTTGCACTTGCACATGAGGAGACCTCTCACATGTCACATGTCTGGGAAATGTTTGACCCCTCATGTTAGAATAGTCCCAGTCATTATGACAGCTAGGATACAACAGAAGCTGTGCCTGAAAGCCTGCACAATTCCAGTACTTAAGTAAGACAGAAGTAGACACTTTCATGGTAAGCAATTTTAGAACCCTAAATCTGTTTCTGAAGGTAAAGACAACTGTTATGTGAAATACCTAAGCAGTATTCACTGTTTTCGTTTTAAAAAGTTAATTATATATTCATAAATTCCAGACCATTTCTTGTTTTTTGAATTCTAACTATTCTTTCTCCATAATAATCTGACAGAAGTGGTTTTTCTCTTTGAAATTCTTGTCATTTGAAATATCTGATTTCTTCTAACAGTTCTGCAGATAGAAATTTCCCTATTCAAGTTTGCCTAAATACACACAAGGAAAGATAAATATAAAATTTAAATTTTGGTTTTGTGTGGGTTTACTATGTCTCTCGTTAAAGTAATTTCAACATTCATTTATTCATTTTCTCAGAATCCTTATAGGGTTGACAAGTATTATAATCCTTTTTATAGATGCAAAACTTTGCTCCTGTCAAAAAAGTTAGTCACTCCCCCAAAAAGTTTTACAGACCTATGAATATAATCTGAACATCCTGCCTTACTGCCAGGACATTCACTTAAATATTATCTTCTTTCCTGGTGTCAAGAAAAAAAAAAAAAAAAAGAAATCTAAAAAGAATATATAGGAATGCCTGGTAATATTTCCTCAGCTGTATTGCTTACTGCTGAATAAGAAAGTAAATCAGAGGGTAAAGTAAAACAAAAGTCTTTCTATCGAGCAACAGAGGATGTCCAGATGATCTCTCATTGTTTCTGTCTTCATTAGGAAGTGTTAGGAAGTGCCGAATCACCAGATGGTGCTGAGGACCTTATGTCCGTGCTATATGTGTTTCAGGATGATTTGCTTTGAACTGTCTCTGGTCTGGTTCCATGCACTGAGTGTCCTCAGCAGCTGGAGTGCTCTAGATGTAATTTGGAAATGCACCTTCTGGTTTGTTTTACCTAAATGAAATCCCATTTGTCTGCTCTGAGTCCTCCATGCAATAAGAACCAAACAGCAAATGGTGACAGCTAGAATATTTGCTTTGGTGTGCTCCAGATTCAAGTAAAAATTCTAAAGTGGACGTATCCTTTTTATTTGTTTTACCATCTAGGCATTAAATCCAGTTTGCTTTGTAGTAACTTGACCTTGGAACTAGAAGAGGTTTGGGGAATTCTTTCTCTCCCTTCCACTAGCTATGAAGTGAGAAGAGCTCTGGGATTTTGAGCAGCAAGTTGTACACCTCTCTCTTCACTCTGTACTGGTATCTCTGAGGTGTCCAGAACTTGCATCTTAATTCCTCTTCTCCAGAAGGAAGAGAGACAGCAACTTGGCCTTGAGGTGACTGTATCTGGAAGGAGCCAAGTAGACAACTACCATTTTTTAAATATTTACATCTTGTTTTGTTAAGGAAAAAGCTGATGGGATCAAAAAATAATCCCACAGTGCTAAAACCTGTACTCCTTGACAACATTAGAGTCACTGCTCAAAGAAAATAAGAATTACCACAAAATGTTGAAATGGATGATGATTGTCAGGTTGTCCAAAAGGAGACAGTGATGTGAAGGGTTCCTTCTCTGAACTTCCTATGCAGCAGCCTGCAAGGGCACACCCACATGCAGAGTGGTGAATGCTGCAGCCCATAAATGAATGGCATCACTGGTTTCTTCTGCTTCACACCTAGTTGTTGCTGGAAGTCTTTCTATGGCACCTATTATGAAGAACTGTGCATTTATGGAACAATAAAAATCTTAGTGGCACAACTAAACCATTGAAATCATGGCTTCAAAGGATTTTAACTGAGTAAGATTTTACTGTAAGACTCAAAACCCGTGACAATATTTCTATGTTCTTCTTTCCCTATGCATGCAAAATCAGAAGGAATAGAAATGCATGTGGCAGGACTCTGCTATACGTGGTGCATTCTACAGGTGGGCTAAAAAAGAATAATAACACACCTGGAATTTGTGCATTTTTGAGTGACATCCTGTTCGATATTTCTTGGTTATGTCCAAATTTAATAATGGATGCAACAGTGAAAATAATGGAATTACAAGTTACCCTTTCTAAATAATATATGTTCAGTAAATGGCATTTTAGTAAGTGTGGCATTTGAAAAAATCTTAAGGAATGAGATGCAACTGCCACAAGCTCTGTGGAACATTAATTATATAGAGATGGAAGAATATTTTTGTTCCTGTGGTCTGGAATATGCAACTTTATGATGCTACCCTGTAGCTGCCTCATTTACAGAGAAAATAACAATGTAGGATAATTTAATTCCACTTGAATGAGTTCTCCTGGGAAAGAAACTTTCCTTCTTCACTGTCTTCAAGCCCAGCAGAAGTTTGCACATTAAAACTATCCGAAGCAAGTCCTGTTGAAATCTACAAAACTACTCATATATCACATGTTAAAAGCAGACATTCTTACAGTACTAGGATTTGTGGTGCTAATATGGAGTTCTGGGCTGACACAGAAAAAAATTTTGGCCAAAACAACTGCTGCAAAAAAATACAACCAAACTAAACCAAACATTTAAGTAATATCTTCTGTATGCTCAAACTTGTTGGATTAAAAGAATTTGCTATTCTAACAAAAAAACCCCACCCCAAAATCAATGAAACAAAAAGTCCAAACACACCTCTCCCCTAAATCATTATTTTTATCTCTAGTGATTTGTAGGGTTTATTAATAAAAAATATTGAAAATTTTATCATAATTTATGCAACATCTCGATTTTTAGAAGTTCAGGATAACTTCATTTTGAAACTTATTTTAGTTCTCTTTAAATGCACTTCTAAATCATTTTGTATTGCTTATTTTTGTTATCTTGTCATTAGCTGAAAATAAATATTTAAAATACATCTGTAAATATAAATACATATTACTGAAAAATCACAGCTTTAGTTTTAAATACCACAACACTGTAGGTATTGAATGCTGTAATATCATAAATAGTAATACAATACCCTACATAATATTAAGAGAATAAGACTGATTTCTGCAAAACTTTTAGATGGGAAACAGTAACATTCTTACTTTATATAGAACTTGTTATTTCTTTTCCTATCACATTCATGTTTATATGTTCTACATTTCTTCTCTGCCTTAGATAAGAAAGGTGATTTTAAAATTTCTAGACTGAAGAGTAATTTGCTGATTTTCATGACTGTCTTATCAGTCTGATTAACACTGTGCAATGTGAAATGACTTTTGATATGACATCTTACATTGCCACAGACATTATGGAGAAAAGAATGCAGGCATTTGTGGTTCATGAAGCCTCACAGGAAGCCGCACAAAAAATAGCTTTTAATCAATAGAAGCAAAAAAAAAAAAATTCAGACTGTTTACATTATATTCAGAAAAAGGAAATATTTCTGTTAGGAAGGAACAAATGAGAAGTCTGTGAAGACATTTTGAAACAGCAAAGCACTGTTCTGACTAGAATATACATAGTAACAGCTGAGTTGCACACATTTAAAAGACAAACAACATACCTCTACTCCTTCAGTCCAATGATTAGGGAATTAAGGGAACTGTTGGTTTTAATTGCTCATGTGGAGAACAGTTTGGAGTCTGACTGGCTACGTCCTTGGAGTGCACACGGTAAGAAGCAAGCTTAAGGAGCATGAGGTTTCCTCCAGACATTTCTCACTCCTGGTCCCAATCAGACACTCATACAGACTGCTATCACAAGGGGAGAAAGTGGGGAATTTTTGGTTATCATGTAAAAGAGACTAAGATAGTAGCAAACTCATTCAGTATTTTCGTTTCTGCTAGAACAGATAAAGGATAAACAATACAGGAATTTACCACAGTAAAAAGAAGAGATCTCCCAGTTTTTATATATTTTTTATCTTTGCATAGGTCAACAGTGCTGCTTCGTCCCTGCTTAAGAAAGCTAAGAAACTATAAACCAAGTAATAACCTATAAGCCAAGTAAGAACCTATAATCCAACTCTTCTTGATACTTTTTCATTCTTTCACCTGGTATAAAAAGGCAGAAAGAATAAGATGTACATCTTCTCTAGATATAGAGTGGGGTCTATTCACTTTATCAGCTAATGATAATGGAGCACATTCGTTAATTTTGTACTGGGTAGTAAAATCTCTCTGAAACACCTTAGAAAATGTTAAGGTATAGAAGGTGATACAATGCAGTAAAACAATGATCTAACCAAGTTGAAAAGGAAAGATAAGAGCAAAGCATGAAGTATGATAAGTCAATAACTTCAATGTTGGTCTTACAGTATTAACTCTGTTGTCTATAGAGGCTAAGTTAGGCACCAAGTCTGAGAAAGCTTGTGCTATTAGTCTTTTCCAGGAACTTTCCGTAGTCTGTCCTACCTAACTCCAGCTACAGAAAGCTCTGCTCTTTGGGGGTAGGCTGAGGAAGTGGTAAAAGAAAATGGACAATCACAATCATTACTTATATAGCTCCTTAAGTTTATTTGGGACCGTACAACATGCTGTTATGAGAATCTTTGGCCAGGAAATTTTACAGTTAAACAGTGTGAGCCTGAAACAATATGTTCAATTATGCAAATAAACACAGGATGGTTCAAAGGGCCAGATGGTGTGAAACAGCCAAGTCTTACACACATAAGTGGTACTCAGGAAATTTACAGCAGTTGAGAATCTGCTCTGAGATCCCTACAGATGGGAGACTTTGTAGAACGTCTGTTTGCAGCTGTTTTGTGAGAAAGGGATGAGAAGTCGCTGGGAGAATGCTGCCCAGGCACAAGAGGAAGAACAAAAGATATCATTAAAAATAGTGGAAGCAAACAGAGTTCACATAGTGGAGAAGAGCCATTCATGTATAGTGGTCACTTGTATAGTCACACTTAATAACTTCAGAATATCTCATACATCACCATTTCTTGATAAGTGGTAGTCTATTTCAGAATCTTTTCGAAGTTTACAATTCAAAGGAATAAAATGATGAATCATCATATTTTCTAAAGTAGATTTTGTTTGGTTCTGTTTTCCTAGAATGTATACAACTTGTATCTTTAATTGCTTGACGGCTGACACACTGTAGGAAAAATTAATAATCAAAAGGTTAAGTGATTGGACCTTCTATAAAAAGAAAAAATAAAGCATCCTCTTGGTCATGTGGATGCTCTGTTTTTTTCTGTACAGAGCTGCTCCCTACCATCCAGTAATGCACATGTCAGTCAGAAAAAAAGAAGCCCATGAGTTCACATATGCATGCTACTGGTTGCAACATATGCACATATGCATCTCCCTAGTTTCATTTGGTCAGCTGGCTGGAATGCTGCTCCTGGCATCTGGCAGGGAGGAAGCCGTGCCTGGCCTAAACAGGTTGAAAGGGTGGTGAGGCCATTTCTGACAGCACCAGCGTATGACTACTGATGTTGTCACTGCAAGGTCTCTCTCCATGGTTACAAATTTTAGAGCTTCCACACAAAACAACTCACAAAAAACCCTGTTAAACTTTGGTGACTCGTTTTTCTTATTAAATGTGAAAGCTGTTGTACTCAGTAGAATGTCATCTATGGATCTTAGAAAAGGAATCATGTTAATTAGGAACATAGCTGGTGAATATAAGTAAAATTATTTTAAGCCTCTTCCTAATTAAAAAAATTAAAAGTTAGAAGGAACTCAGAAGAAAATTTAAAGAATGGATAAATAATTGACATATGGGCTGATTTGATTAAAAAGAGATTAACATTAAAGAACTGGAGTGACTAAATGAATGTCACTAAATAGCAAATGGAGGAGGCATGAAATACCTGTAGGTAGTAAAAAAGTGGTGGGAGGAAGACAAATGTTTGCTTTTTGCTCTGAAATCTGCTCACTTAAGAAGCTGGGTATAGGCATGGCTTCTATACAACCTACATACTTCAAGATTAAGAAAGATTATTCACCTCTCTTTCTGAAAGGCAAAAATTTCAGTGTTTTCTTTCCAACAGGGAAGTGAAGTGAATAGAGAATGCTCCTTAAGTAAAGAGCTATTGTAAGAAGCAGGCTGTAAACATAAGCAGCCATCTTTTAACTCTGTTGATTAGAGGACATGATATCACTGAATGCAGCCACAGGAATTCCACTTGTTCAAATCACTAGACCCTTCACCCTTTGGACTTTTAAGTTCTTATTTTCACAATGCAGGAGTTTAATCTACTCCACCATTCCGCAACAGGAAAACAAACAGTAAAATATCTGCTATGATAAAATCAGTCTTTTCCCAGCCCACTCTGTACTAGTGTTAACAAAAAATCTACATTTGTGCTTAGCATAAACAGGGAAGTAGATTAAAATTATTTTTAAAAACTCCAAAATGTAATTTAGTAAGGGTCACATTGCGTTTTTAATCAAGAATTAGGTCTCAGTAAAGGGTGATGACAGATTCTTAGTCAGTACTTATAGAGCAGCAACAGCTTGGCTATGGAGTGGAAGGAAGAGGAATAAGAAGGCATCGTCACTGCACAGAAGCATGAGTCTTCTGTGCCAGCCACACTGGTAGTCAGTGTATCTCAGAAGTCATAAGAACCTAGAGGAGAACCTCTACCCAAGTCTTTTTATTTTTTTAATTTTTCAGGAACCTATCTACAACTCCATCTTGTAATGAATATGTTCCCAGACAACTGTGATATCCAGCTCAAAGCAGTCCTCTCCAATACATGGATTATTCTCACAGAATTTTCAGTCTGTGCAACAAGAAGTTGTACAGTGTGAGAAACTATCATAAAAGCATGTGGAGGCTGGGAACACTAAAAATACTATCAGCTCTAAAGTAAAATCTTTAAGACGCTTTGTGTGCACACCCGGACCTTGTGTGTATCTGCAGTGTGTGTCTGTTCTGTTCTTTTCTTCTAGGATAAATTCCTTTTTGTTTTTCAAACACAGGCACAAATTTATTCACCATTGGGCATAAAAATAAACCAGAGATCAGTTTGAAAATTTGTTCTGAAATAAGGATAAAAATGGAGTGGGGGTGGGGGGAGGGTGTGGTGGTGCAGGGGAGGATAGGGGAAAGGAAGGTGTAGAAGAAGTACCTTTGGTCATGTGCGGAGAGGTAAAGGTCAGAGGTCTTCTACTCACTCTCCAACTTTCACAGCTGAAGTCTCTCCCTCTGCCCTTCTGTGTCACTTTGTCTTTCTTTCTCCCTCTCTGCAGTGAATGGTGTCTAACACAGTGCCCAAGCTAAGATAGCCTGCTGCAAATAAATTCCTGATAGATCGTATTAGCCTAGACAAAGTACCACATGAGTGGCTGCTTAATTAGCCAGGCGAAAGAAATAGATTCACAGTCACATGCCTGGAAAAGCAATGCTTGCTTACTTTGACAAAAATACTGGAACAAGGTAAACGCCAGGGAGAGAAAATTATCGTGCCGCAAGAACAATATTGGCACAACAAATACCAATAAGCAGATTTGCAAAGAAGAATGAAGGTAAAGATGAGAAAATTTTCCAATAACCTTCAAACACAGAAGTATCCGAGCTCCAGAAAGTCTACTATTTTCAAGGTGGAGCTTGCTGTATTTATGTGTGGGATTATATGAAGCTTATGATCGGCAAACCAGAAAAGATGCTGGACTAGTAGACCCTGTGAATCCTATACAGAGCTCTTTTGGCAAAGGACTTTGATATTGAATCTAAAAGGGGACTTACTAGCATTAATTTTCATTAGACTATAATAGTAGTAAATTTAAGCTGGGGAAATACATTTGCTTATTACTTTAAAAATACAGCTGGATAAAGCAGCTGTGGGAGCTATCCTTTGGAAACATTTTCAGGATGGATTTCTGATCAGATACAATTTCTTCAGTTAGGAAAAATTGTTCCTTTTGAATTTCATATCAATCTCTATTTTTAATATGTGTTTTTTTCTGCCTTGTCTGTCCTTAGTGTCTTGATTACAGCACGGTTCTCTGGACCTTGACAAAATGAACTGTCAATCAGTTTCTCTATCTCTTTTTCATCAATCTTCCCTTCAGGTCAAAGATTAAACTTACTGAAATCTTATTGAGGCAGGAGTTGTTGGAAGAGAAGAATCGGATTTTCTCTGGAACAAGGACCTTAAAATCTGACACAAATATGAGTCAGTATGTTTGTAAAAATGTAAACTGTATGCCATTTTATTCTAATTGTTCTTGATTGAAAATGAATGTAAAAAGATTAGATTTAATATAGCATTTTGGTGACAATTACACAAATTATGTATAAGTAGGACTGTGGGATTCTGTTATGAAAAAGAAGGGGTAACATCAGAGAAGAGTGAAATAGCTTTAGGTGCTGCCTGTTAAAAAGAAAATAATAATGCGTTAAATGGGATTTATGAAAATCAGATTATAAGGCTTTCAAGTTAGGCAGCTTTCCAGAGGTGCAAAGAATAATGGCCCTCTTTATATCAAAGTAATCGGCTTTTGCACTTACATGAAGTCCATTTACTGACTCTTGTAGGAAATGTTCCATTTTGCTGCCCAACTCAGCTAATTACTTTAAAGTTACAGGAGTAGATTAGTGGGAAATAATTCTAATGTTTACTAGTTTGCTTGAGCTGTGGTACAGATGCAAACCATCTGTCAATAGGGCATAAAATACATTGTCATGGCATTAAAACTTCTCTTAAAAATCTCTGAAGTAATTAAACAATGGTAGCAATGTAATCTGTGATTCTATGACCCTGGGACAGATAGACCACAGAGTATCCCCAGGATGGGGCTCTGGATAGAAGCTCTGGAATGGCGTATTTCTATTTTAGTCAAAGTGAACCGAGATAATGTCTTAGGCCACTCATTTATATGGCAAAAATAACTAATTCAGAGGTAGTCTGAGGTTTCTCAAAAGAGTGTGTAGAGCTTAATGTTGCCATCTGACAAAAGGCAGTCTCTCTGTATTCAGGAATCAAAAGAGAATGGAGGAAGTAAACATCTGAGCAACCAGAGTCTGAGGGTCAGGGGGTGAAGTGAGGACATAACTTCTGCTCTTGAAAAGGGGCTCCTCTCTCCTCTCCCATAACTGCTGCCAGAGCACATGTGCAGACTGCTTTCTCAGCTGCAGTGACAATCAGCTTGGGTTTCCAGGACCCAAAACTAGACAAAATATCTATGGTTCTTTGCCACCATGCATAGTTTACTATAGCCATAATTGCTTTCTTTATCTACTCAGAACTGGCTATATGCAAGTCCAACCTTAAAATCAACTTAAGATCTCTTTTCCTTTATTGAAGCTGGATCCAGATAAAGGAGGTATATAAATTCACTAACCAAAACACAGATGGAAGGGATGCCTACAAGCCCAAAATCTGAGTTGTCCTGTGGAGGGAGTTAAATTCAGGAAAGGACAGAGGTACATGCTGGCCCTACTCTGTCCTGATACGAAAGGCAGCTCAATTCAGTACAAGAATGATACAAAGAGAGGTTTCTTCTCTAGGGCAGGTTGTTATGATGCCTGGGCAATCTGGACTTTCTCTGACACCCCTGTCTGAGAGTAACTTCTGTGAGGACTGTGAGACTGTTTTCTAAGTCTCAGCCCAGTTCCTTCAGCTGCAGCATAGATCCTAAGCTCTGTCACCCTGGGCTGTTGGAATGAAGGACCAAATCCAGTTTTCAAGTTCAAATGCAAAATCTTTCAGTACTGAGAGCAAGAAATAGGATGCCTGCTGCCACCATGATCTCTACTGGCAGAACCTGTGTTGAGTGTGCATGCTGTGCACTGCTCTGTGTGACTCACATGTGGATGTAAATATAGACACCTACTCAGCATTTACAAAATCCTAAATCCTGAATATACACCTACAGCATAGAATACAGCACTATCTTAAGTGTAATCTCTGGCCTCTCAAATTGTTGTTTCAAAGAGGAGGATGATGACAGCCTCCAGAAGTCTTAAAATAGGCCTGGTCAAGTCACAAAAGGGTTCTGTGGTTACTTCCCCCCTTCCACGACTGATCCAAAACCCAGCCTACAAATGCCAAGGGGAATGTAAGTTATAATTATTCCAGAAAGACAGTAACAATGTTGACATAAAAGCTTTAAATACTCACAGTGCCTTTCTTATATGTCTGCAGCTGCCACCTACTCTTTCAAGATGAACACAACTCTGAAGTGCCGCTTTAAGTGGCTTAGTAAAAGTGGAGATTTTGGTGAAGTCAGGTTAACGGACACTATTAATAAGTTAGACTTTGAACCAGCACTTTGCTTTTCTTTTTTAATCATTTTAATGACATTTTAAACTTTCTTCTTCACAATAGCTTGATGACAGTTTGACAAGTGTTTCTAAAAGACCCTAAGCTGATTAGGGTCCAACAAAAGTACACTCAATGGGTTTTTAGCTTTAACTAGGTTTTGGAGATTCTCCCTTATTACTCCCTCCAGATTTGTAATGATTCGTGACATTAACTTTGATTCCCTTGGGTTTGTTTCTTCTTATACATTCTAATATTTGCTTAGCTTGTATAAATAACTCTGATATTTGCCTTGAAAATTCCTCATCCTAAATGAAAATGGCCTGCTGATTCTTTATTTCACATCAAAACTTTTTAAAGGAATTATCACCTGGGCTAGGAAAAGCTTCACAGTTAACATAAGAGTAACTCCAAACCTTTGTAGAGGTTAGAAACTTTGTGTATGTTTTGAGTTTTTATTTATTTGTCATTTAGGTGCTTTTGCAGTATTTTCTACTTTTAGGAAAGAGCCATGGGCAGACATTCAATGGAAATGATTCTGTCGCTGAATTTTCTGAGCAGATTAAACCAGGAAACACTGAAACATGGGAGAAAGTATGTTCCTGTAAGACATCCAGGAGAACCTGCTTGACAAAGTTATATTTTATTTTTATTATTTAAACACAAAGAATCAGACTATTAGGTACTTCTTTGAATCTCTTGGGCTTTTGAAGTTTAGCAACTATCTATAATAACTTCACTTATCTTATTTACCTATCCCTTTCAGGACACAAAAATACACATTTCTTGCAGGCTCTAAGAGCTCAGAAATATGTTTCAGCTGTGTATTTGTATGCAGTATATATATGTATATGTTGCACCAATGGCATTAGTTCAGAAGACAAATTTTTAAGTTGTATGAACAAAAGGACCAAGATTATGATAACATAATCACTTTAAAAGTACTGCTTGGTTTTATTATTCTTTTTTCTTTCTGTGGTCAATTTAAATTTTAGCTGGTTCTATAGTCTGATCTCTCTTACCTTCCAGGCCCCTAAGGACACGACCAACCCTGAAAGACCCTGCCCAGCATTACCAAACACCCCCAGTCCCCTGGAGTCCATAATCCTCGTGGTCCTTTCACATCATTCAACCAAGAAACATCACACTGGCACAAGGGAGAAATATAGCCAGTTACAAAGATCAGGCAATCAGTGCCTTACTGTAACTATTTTTTTAATAATTTACACTTATTTATGGTCTTTCAGCTTGACTGCTTTCCATCACTTCATATTATCACCAAAACTCACCCTTATAAATGACATGTAGATAGAAGGAAAAAAGTGTAATGTCATAAAAGAAGATTTTACTTGATACTGAAAATGTAAGTTTTCATTAACTGGTGATCAGAAAAATAAATATGTGGGTTTTTTTCTGTATTTTACATAATGAAATGTTCAATATGTTCTCTTTGGTTCTGCAGACAGGGAAGGAGGGAAGCAAAAACAGACACCAGAAAGATATTTATGTGAAGTAATTATTTCTAAAATAGCTGTGGCTGAAAGGCAGTAACAAGAAAACAGGCTGGTTTTACAGTAAAAACAACGAAGACAATCCAAAAATGAAACAGGGGTCTATGGTGTCTGCGTAAAGCTTAAGGGCTGTACTATTTTGTCTAGGGCTAAGCTGCTGTTTTTCACTCTAAAATAATGTTTCTGTTGTGTTTTGCTTTAAAGGTACCTGATTGCATTGTTTTGTCCAAGCCCTCACTGAGCAGCCTTCGTTGATCATTCAGGAGACTGCTGTTCCGCCCCCTCTCGATCACACACATGAATTTTTAAGCTTTTTGAGTCTCAGTGAAGTCCAATCACTTTTTTGTTTTTACATATGGTGTCTTGAAGGTCCTCTGTTTAACATCAGTCTTGACAACTAGGAATTTCTAATCTGACTGCCAAGGTCGTAGGACTAATACCTCTCTTCCAAATGTATACCCTGAGGACACTCATTTTCCAGAAGTCCAGGCATGTGATTACTATGATTTACAATACACCTCTCCAAGGATACAGAGTAATTGAAGCTCCTAAAAGCCAAGGGTCTCAACAACTTCTTCTACTGCTTTCACAATTACAGCCAGAACAAAAATACAATGCAGAAAAACTACACATTCTTCTCTTCTTTATTTCCCTCACTTATGAGTCTTGTACTCAGCTTTGTCAAGAGGTCTTCTGAGATGTACAAGATAAGCCTCCTTAGCTGTATCTCTCTCTTGCCTTATTCCCCCTTCTTGTCACCAGATACATTCTAGTCTCTCTTAAGTGGCTAGTATAACCTTATTCCTTTCATGTCAGTTTTTCTTACGAGACTTTCATCAACAGCTGATCAAAATGTATAATTTCTTAATCTTGATAGGCTCCTTCTTTACCACATTGCCTGTATAGCCTTGCTGATCTATTCAAAAATTCATCTCAGCAGTTCACTCATCGGATTCTGATTTATCTATAAGAAATAAACATGCCAGCCTATTATTTATAAGTATCCCACTCCCAGGTGGAGCATCCTGAGAAAAGTGTTAAGTCTTTGAGGACAGATAACAAACACAGCAAGGTTAGGAAGAGAAATTTCAAAGTTATACTGAAAGGTTAATTCAATATACTGTATTACACTTTATATAGCACTAGAAAAATACAAAAACCTCCTTTTCTCTCCATATATTGTGAAAGTGAGCAGATAAAAAACTCTACAGTGGCCAAGATTACTGTTTGTTGGTGATGATTAATGAAATGATGAGTTGAAGATTACCGCAGTGATGAATATTTAATATAACATCAGGAAAGTTAAACATGAGAAGAAAGACCTTAGAAGGGACAAAGAGAGTTGAATTCTAATTCAGGCTGCTATCACACTTGAATTAACAACTGATCTTAACTGAAATGCTCAGGTGCTGTTTCATTGCAGCTCAAGTCAACCAAGGAACACACTGATCATCAGCCAAAGAACATTAATTTCTCCCTACTAAACAAACCATTGATTTTCCAGGGGTTTTTTGTTGTTACAGGGTAATATCCTGGCTCCATTGAAGAAAATCACAGTTTTTTCTTTTATCTTTGCTGTGAATAGGACTTCTCACTGAAATTTCAGAAATTTAGTGGGACAAGAACTATTATTTTGGAATACGGGGAAAGTAACATTATACAGGGCACCAAGTAGGCCTCATATGGCTCCCAATTTGCAAGAGAGACAAAAAGTGTCCCTTTCTCTTTGACATATAAGCAACAGTAGCAACACAGCGTTATCTTCAGTCTTGGTAGTTGCTGTGAAGGAGAATTGGGGTCCACAGTTCCCTAAGCAAGGCAGGGACTCCATTCGCTGAGTCACCTAGGAATGTGTAAAAGGTGGTATAGACACATGTTGTGATCACAAAGTGAGTGAACTCCAGCCTATGATGAGCAGCTACAAGAGAAAGAGGAAAGGTGGTCAAGGGAAGGAAATTACTTACATGTGGTTTTGGTACAGCTTGTCAAAATAAAGCCCCAGCAGTGCTTCTTTGAAGAATCACTTTAAGGGGGTCTTCATAGGATTATGATCCTTACAGTAAGCTAAATCTGAATGGCAGTTTAATGAGAAATATGAAATATTAGGTACATTGCTTTGAAGTGCTTGTAACCTCAACAAGAATAAATATAGAAAGGCAAGAAGATTTAATTTACTATCAAATCTCCAGCATTGCATTTTGCCCAGTTTTTCTTGTCAACACGTTTTACAGAGTTCCTGGACAAAAACATGGAGGCTAAAAAAACCCAATGTGTATGAGAATGACATGCTAAAATGAGATTCAGCATATTTGCACTTGTAACCTAAAATGCAATTGCATGTTAGTCCTAGTACAGTTTTTAGTCCATTTTTAATTAACTGGTTTTCAGCAGTTCTCTATTTTATCTCCCAACAACCTGTTCCTGTAAATAAAACCCTAGTTAATAATCACAATAATTTTCTAAATTTAACTCTTGTTTTTTTCAAGTAATTACTGTAGCAGAGGGGATTGGAGATGTTTTTTTAAGACTAATACAGAGGAAAAGAGAAAGGAATGTCTAAACTTTCTGGAGGATAAAAGTTGCTTCAATCTTGAGAGGGAGATGGTGATTAAAAGAACTGTCTCAGTAGTGGACAGAGTTAAGGGGTTTAGAAAAGTAGATGTAGCGTAGATTCTTAGAAAAAATGTTAGATGAAGATTTACCCAGAGGCTTGGTACAAAGCTACAGAGGGGAACTTTGGCAAGGGCTACAGTAAACCAGAATCTATTTAGAGAATTTCTTCATTTTGGATTCTAATAGCAAACTGCATGCATTACACATGCACACAGAAAAAAAGCCCATCCTCTTTGAAATTTAAATAGTCCACTGTTTTGCATGAAAAGTTATAAGATCTTCAGTGAGTTTTCAAATGAACTCCTAAAGTTTCTACTATCTTTTTTTAATCATTACATTATATTGAAGCAAACTGAAAGAAGGGAGAAAAAAAGGGGAACATTTGAATTTCATTTGCTGCTTTCATTCTCCTTTCCTCATCATATTTAGCAATTACATAGGACTATAACCGAGCTATGCCAGACATAAAAACAATGTTACTAATATCTGAAATGACAGGGACTCTCCTGGAAAAGGTCTTGTTCCTTTAGGGAACAAAAGATCTTAAGTACGACTTTAATTGAGGTTAATTGGAGTTGTGGGCATTCAGAATTTTGAAATCCTAAACAAGAACACAGAGGTCTAACAAATGGCATTTCATTTTGAAAACTTTTGCTTTTAGCTGTACAATCTTCTGTCATGCCTTTTTATAAGAAATTCTGTGACAATGTCAACATTCTTGGCACAGATTTCTTAGTGTATAGTACAACATTTATTTCAGGCACAGCTACATGTTAAAGAATAGCAGAATGAAAATTTATTAAAATATTTCTTTTGAAGAAAAGTGTAGTTTGATGCAGAAAAATAATGGAAAGTAACAGCCCTATAAATATTTTATGATGGAAGCCAATGTCTGGCAATAAAATATGTTTTTTCTTCCCTTCCAAGCACTGACTTAGGAAAGGCATTGTCCTCCAAATTTTTCTGGTTGACCTTCATGGTCATATTTTAGTTCTCCAGTATTGTAAAACACCAGTAAAAGTAGTAGTAGGAATTATTTCCCATTGTATCTTCATAAAACAGTAGCCACTGGTGTGGTACAGTATGTATTCCAGGTTGTCTTGTATTTATTAAAAATTAATGATTCCATTATACTTCTTATCTGAAATGCTGAAAGAGGAATGTAAGAATTTGGGTGATATAGGATAATGACAGTCAAAAAGCTAATTCCTCTATTATATGAGAATAGCTTCCAAGGAAAGGCTGTGTTGTTGTAAGAAAATGTGAAGCGAACAAAAGAAAAGGGACCAGGGATTGTATTTCTTCAGCAGAATTTGTTTGGAATATTGACCTCAATTACTGCAGTGACAGGATAATATTGAGTTCCAGAAGAAAACACAGTAAATCCCTAAAGAACATCTGTATCAGTATGGCAGAATTTCAATATCCTAGAAACTGATAGTCTGGAAGTTGAGTTTAGGAAATTTTCTCATTAGAAAAGCAAATATTTTCAGAAGCCCACAAATTTGCTCTAATTTTCAGTGGATTTTTTATGAATTTGTTTATTTTTTATAATGAATCTACTGCAGCTATGGTTTCAGTCTAATCATCCCTAACTAGGCTTTAGAAAGGGTACGTGGTGGAAATAGTACAGTTATCTTCCCGATAAGAAAAAATGTGGTTGTATTTTGGATCTCTAAATTTTAAATACAATTATTTTACCTAGAAACAATATGCTGCCCAGGTATTCTTATATCTACTTCCTTCAGGAGAGGGAAGCCCATCAACATTTATAATAAGCTAGTGCTGCCACCTATAGTAAAAGAGACTTTGCCTTTTAGCCTATGTCAAGCACAGTGTAAATTCAGTTATATTAGGAAGTAAATAATATGTAGAATCACAAAGGGGAAGTAGAAAGTGCATGATGGTTCACTGAAAATTGTAAATTAAATCTATGTGCAACAAGAATAATTATTTTTATAGGTTAGTCTTCACCAATTAATTTCCTAGCTGTGTCACAAAAGTGATAGTTTGCAAAGTCATATAAATCACATTCCTCAAAACAGTCTTTCTTTAATCCTGTGAATCCCCATCTGATCATGACGATAATGTCAAAAATGCCCTTAAAACTGAGCTAAAACTTACTTTTTAAACTATAATTTTCATATGTACTCTTCATCTGCTATCTGGATCTAGGTTCAGAACACTAATGTTTTCCAAGTTTCACATATTCTTATTTACACAAAAGTGACTTCTGTATGGCCAGTTTTTCAAATTGACAGGCATGAGGCAGCTAGTAGATTTAAGATGTTTATTTGGAAAACTGACCTTGCTTCTACAATCATTCTGTATAGTGCCATCGGTCCCTGGCTATCCTGTTTCTGAGCTACAGGACAGTCCTGTTAATGATTGTTTGAACCACAAGCTGACAGGTACCCAGTCATCAAAAGGAGTTGCCAACTAGTAAAACACACTGACATACTGAATTCTCCCATGGGGCTGGGAGCTTCAGAGATTTTAGTAATTCTTTAAAAGATTTGTTAATATAGACAGTGCTGGCAGGAATAATATGTACACTAGTAGGTCTGAATTTCATACTGAGAATGCCAAACCCTTGACAGAAAATAATTATTTTCAAAATCAGTAGGCAAACTGCATGAGTAGCATTATGGGGTAGAAGTTTCTTCGGCATAAACCTACAATCTTTAGCAGTGAGACATGGCATGGATTTTCTCCAGGTTTTGTAGCTTATGACATGATGCCACAATTTATTGGTTGGACATTTCCTCCAGATATGTGTCTTCTCTTCACAAAACACAAAGAAAATGCCACAGTAGCTGTAGCTAATATCAGTGAGAAGATTAAGAAGTAGCACAGACTACTGAAGAATTGTAGCAGAAAACAGATGGGAGTTGGAAGGAATCAGTCTCCAGTGCAGCAAGAGTATACATATGCTTTACAAGCAAGATACAAATGGCTTGTTTTGAGTCACATGACATTATTCTAACACCCACAACACTTTTTATGAAGGTTTAGCTGAATTATATAATTTCTGGGTTTTATTGCAAATAAAATAAAAATATCCAGAAAATATACAGATTATTAATGAGTGTTCACTAATCATTATGTATGCATTTTGTTGGGTAAGTATTTGTTTATACAGTTGGAAGGGGTCACAATAGTTTATATATAATTAATTATGTATCAAAATCATCAATGTTCCCTGTTCCAATGCTTTTGCTTCTTTTGAAAATCAGAACCCTTACAGTCAAAATAAAGGGAATAATGATTGCTAAAATAATAGTACCAGCATTATATATATATATTTCTTACATTTAAATTAAGAGAAAGATAATAATAGGAACAGATTTCTTAGACCAAATTTGAAATCTCTACCATTTCAAGTCTTTATAAACAAGTTAGACAAACATCTGTCAGCCATGATTCTATCTTGAAGAAGGGAATAGACGCAGTAACATTTCCAGGTTTTCTGTAGCCTTAGGTTGTAATTTCATAAAATTACTTGCAGAAATATTCCTTGATGCCTTCCTGCTTCACTTATGTGCCTCTGCCCTTTGCTTCTCCTTCCCATTCCATAGCCCCAGCTTAGCCTGCACAACTCTTTGTATGGCCATACTCTGAACAAATATACAGGAACCTGAAACAGAAACAAATCTTCAAAAACAGATGCACTTTAAACTTCTACTGTTATTGAATATTTTGTCTTTCAAAATCACGGCAATGGTATCTGTGATACTGTGATTTTCTATAATAATTTCACAGGAATACAAGAATTCTGAATTTCTACAATGTATTCTAAGCCATCATGTTGTCCTAGCACAAGGTTCACATAAAACATTGTTAGTAACAACAAAATCCAGCCCATAAAACAGAAACTATAGCTTGTGAACCATTTATATGAAGAACATTTATTATATAGTTCTTGAAAACTGAAAAGATAAGCAAAATGAGACAGCAGGTCTTGTTCAACAAGGCCTTTCAGCAGATGTCTAATTTAAACATCTGAGCAATTCCAAAATCAAAGCACCTGCTTGTACACATAAAGATTTTGCTGAATCTTCTGCAGTAGTGAGTATGAAGTAAGTGAAGGATGCCATAGCAACAGTAACTCAGAAAGCTTTCTGAGGATGGGGGAATTCACAGCACTTTTCCATATTTAATGCAGAACTCAGGTTTATTTTGCAAATGCAATTTGCAAGAAATTGAATAAGTCTTTTAATTAGGATATTCACACATAGCATTCCCCAACAGTACTGAAGACTTAGGGTGGAAACATCAGGTCATAATCATTCCACTGACTTCATGTATCAGTTATAAAGCAAGAGAATAAAGAATTATTTTTCTTTTCAGAGTACTTAAGCACAGTACATCAGCTGACCAGTAACTGCCATATTAATAGATTGTCATCAATTATAAGAAATAATAGCACAGATTGTTCCTTGGAAATTTGCAAAATCTGGGAAAGCATAAGTGTATCTCTTAACAGTGGCTGAAAGAGCACTGTGCTTTTATATTACTATAATTTTATATCTTTTTGTGTGGGAATAGAAAGATACTTAGTTTATACTCTTGTTCACGATAACATTCTTGAAGTCAGTAATGTCATAACTCTTAAGTCAGTAACAGATACATTTACTTTGCTGTCCTTTACTAAAAGCACACAAGAATAAAAAGTTGATCTTTGATATCTATTGCTGGTGATATATTCCACCTAAATAATGTAAATAGTTCTCATACTCCCTCTGTAATAGTGGAGATTGATGGGAAACTTCAGTCCAAACAAATATAAGTATCTTACGTCTTCTATCTGTTCCTGTACACTGACTGTTGAAGAGAAGGAGTTGGGATAGAGGGATTCAGGCCCTTTGATCCATCCGGATAGTTGGAATACTCTTCCTCCCCAAAATAGAGGATTCTAAAGGTTAATTTTATACCTATTGATGAGGTGGGACTAGGTCATAAATTGTGTGCTGACTGATTCTTAGCAGGCTAATGATGATTCATACTTAAGAGGGGAGGGAAGGAGAGACCCAGTGATCACTACAGATGCCAACTCCTCCTCTGGTTTTGTTGATACAGCCTTTGGCTATGAGGCCTTGCCTCCAGCTTTGTTAACGCAACCTCAGGTCCTGAGGCTTTCACTCCAGTTCAGCAGTCACGCTATCGTCAGTCATAAAGCTTGTAGTTGATGTAGTTGTCAGATCATAAAACTTCCAACATCTGTTCTGTGTCTTGGCTAGATAAGCAACTTGCTCATCTCTCTGCCTCTTCTTATTGTCAGGTAAAAGATAAGTGCACTAAGTTCACTAAATGCGCTCTTGTCCAAGGCTGGTACATGATAAACACACTAATTGCCCTGAAAGAACAAAGAAATCTGTGTTCCCTCACCACCTAAAAATAGATGCCTAAATTTCAGGCCTAGGCAAAACATGTAAACATCATATTTGGACACTACTTTGGTCATTGCTTAGCCTTTATAATGGTATTGTCACACTTACGCAGTCAAATCCTTTGACTTCACAGGAATTTTTGTGCACAAATTAAAGTTCACTACTAAGTGTAAGGTTTATACAGATTACCTTTTTATTTATGGCATTTTCTTAAATACTTCGGAAACAATGTTTTTTGGTGGTCTTTATTTCATATTATATACAGGTATATTTGTGCTCAGATGGCTATTGGACAGACAAATCTGGTTGAAATTAACATGAATGCATTAATAAATACACAGTAAGAATCATGAGGTATAACTTCATCTTCACTAAGAAACTAACAAGGTGCCTGTGTTGAATGAGATGCTATTTATCTGTGAACATCTGAATGGATCAAAGGCATGTATAACAGCACTACCACTTTTTAATACATTAATAGGAGGAAGGTGTCACAATGTCTTTATTTTGGTTGCCTTTTTTCAGTTCAGCTAATGAGTTATTTTCAAGATCTATATTTTCTCTTGCAGCAGTTCACACAATTGCATAAGAAATACAGGCAAAAAGGTGTTAATTTTCTAACAATGAGATGTAAAGTTCCTATCAGAATTACATTTTGGTGAAATTAACACTGAAATAGTAGACATTGCAATAAAATGAACTTAATGGCATTATATTGCAGGGAGGGGGAGGGATGCTACATTTAGCTGAATTAAACCCAGACCTGCAGAGATTTGTGCACCTGTTTCCCTTCTGATATGTGGGAGTCCTTTGACTATCCATGTGAGTTGAATAAGCATTTGAGTAGCTGTTCATTGCTTCAGAGCCTTAAAGAGTGCCTTTGTTCAATATTTGAAAGTGCTATTTGCTCCTCAGGGAGACTGGGGCCACTTAAGTCCTCAAAATATGTCTCAAAGGCTATGTAGAGCTAGTCAGGATTTTACTAGAGAAGAGCTGGAATTTAGCTTTTTTTCTACATTGACAGAATTATTTACCTCACATTTTATAAAACCGGCATTACCATGCTATTTCCATTTCCACTGGGGCTAAATTTTGATCTAAAGCCCCCTCCTTTAGCTCCTGGTACAAAAACTAAGTTCACTACAGTTTTGAAACTTCACTAGATACATCTTGTTAAAATTAAATACAGACTCTAAAATAGTCATACTTAACACTAATTTGACAAGTGTTGCCCCTCACCATGAAAGAGATGAGTGACTTGGAAAAATGCATGCTTATATATATTACCATGGGTCTTGTCTTGCAAAACACGTTTTTTTAATTTATTTTAAGAACTGTGCCAGTGGTCAGGATTTCTCCTTTTGTAAACTGTACCGATATGGGATGTTTGTCTCAACTAGGGTCTTTTATCCTTGCCAAACAAGGTTTGACAATGCTTATATGAAGGTGTAACATGGAATAACATCAAATAGTCTGTGTTCTAAGAGTGGAGTCATGAATTGTGATCAATTTGTGTCAGGGATTAAGTTTACAAATACAGTAACACTATTCCTCACTTAGTAGAGAAACAGAAGAGTACACAAGAAAAAGCTGTCCCAAGTCACAAGAGTCAAACACAGTGGTGTTCTGATCTCTTTTTGGCCACTGTCTCCCCAAATGTACCTTCCTGAAAATTTACACATGCAGATGTTGTCCCCCAAAAGTCACACTATCAAGTAATATCTGAGTCTGCTGAAACTTCTGGACTCCAGTCAGACACCACTCAAAGCAGCTTTGCTGTTGTGTAAAGGTCACATGATAGGTGTTTGTAGAATTGGCATCTCTGTGGGGAGGTTATTTATTTTTAAATAAAGTCTATTTTCTCAATGGAATTTTAATTTGGAAACACTCACTCAAGTTACAGATCCTTTGTGAAAACCAGTAAACTATATTTAAGTCTTAAAACAACGCAGACAATTGAGAATGTGCCTGATCCAGCAAAATCTATTTTTGAGGACTGGATAATTTCAGTCCATCTTCACTGAAAAACACATAATTGAGAGTTGAAAGGACAGCCACATATATATAAAAATCTCAAACATGAATATTTAAGGAGAAAATTCTATTTAAAAGTGTAAAATTCCCAGTTTGAATTCCTCGCCTTCATCCAGAGGTGGCAAAACATTATTAAAATAATTAAGATTAATTATCTATTCACCAGCACTTTTTTTTAACCCGGTGTTCCTATTTCTGATTAGGCCTTCAAAAAAGAGCAGTGAATTATAATTTAACACATTTAAGGGACCTCTCCACTAAATCTAATAGCAGTCTCTACTTAATTCAATGTAGATCTGGTCTGCAGCATCTGCTTGACCCTACCTAATTTCAGGTACCCAAATGAGGCATTTAAACTCAAAGCATATTGTCCATAATTCCTTATCTAATAAAAAAAGATAGCCATCCAAATATATGTACACTGATATTCCCCCTCCATTTGTTTTATAATGACTATGCCAGTATCTTAGGCAAATGTGTAAAGTTAGATGGGATGAAAGAGTGTATGTAAATAACCTGATTTAAAGCACTTTTACACATTTGCTCTTCCTTCTCCTCTGATACTTCTTGCTCCACAACTTATTTCAAAATGTCAGAAATGTGTTTTAATGATGGATAAATTAAACCTTAACAGTGACAATAGAATTGTAACACTAACAAAAAAACCATACGGCTGTTCCACAAGTTTTGTGGTATTTATTCCACATGGTTAAGTGAGCATATTCAAATCTCTGTGTATCAAACCAGAGAGAACAACAAAAATTTTCTTCTGAAAAAGGAAAAACAGGAGACTGTCATGGTTTAGTGTCTTAAAAATTCCTTTCTGCAAACTTGGCTTTACATTTTCATATCAACAGAGTGAAAACACAATATGAATCACATTATTCTTACCAGACGTACCTTAAGATCATAAAATCACTATGTAAACCGGTTGTCAGGAAAGACCTGATAAACTCAGGCAGTCAGAAATACACAGAGAATTTTGTAACATACAGCACTACTCACCTGACATGTTAGTGAGAATTCTCTGTGTTATAATAATTACTATTTCTCTTGTTAATAAGTTCTATGAATTCACTTAAAAATATTTTTTTAAAAAAATGGGGGAGAAAACCCTACAGATTTTTGTTTCTTATTCATAAAAAGACATAATATTCTTCAAAATGTTCTGTTTAAAATGTTGACATTTGTAAGATCCTGTGCATTTTCATGAATGTGAGACCTTATTTTTATATACATCATAATTCTTTAATCAGTTTCTATTGATTAGCTCATGAATGCAGGCATCATTTTCAAATCTGTTACTTTGGATGTGTGTGGATCTGTCCTCATGCTAATAGTTAGGTTGACATGAGCAAATATATGACAATACATGACAATTGCATATTCAACATTTCTACGCTGCATACATGAAGTATAGCCTGCATTTTAATGATTCATTATTTTATAAACTTCAGGTCAATTTATCTCCACAATAACACCAAAACAAAACTAATAAGACATATACTTGTTATCTAGATCCATCCAAACTCAATCCTGTAAATATTGTTTTTGTGGCATTTAACTTAACTCTAAGATATACAGGGTGGTTTAAAAAGATGGACCCAATTTCAATAACAAGATGCTTTGAAATTGGGTCCATCTTTTTGAAACACCCTGTAATTTAATCAAGACATGAAGTACTTCACAAACGAGTAAAGAACAGGTATATGTAAGTTTGAAGACTAAAACTCCGTGTGTTGACAGAATCAAGCACAGAACATTCAGTATGTAGATCTGTGAGTATATGCCATTATGTCACAAAAGCATACAGATTTTCCTGTCGGAGCATTATTAAAAACAACAAAAATACCCATGATAGTTGATATATGATAGTTAACAAGCTCCATTCTAAAAGCACAAACAAAAAAAAAGTATCAAAATAAAAAGCAATCAATCTTCTAGACACTCAGCAAATGCAATGACTTTTAAACATATGGCTTCATCCAGATTCTCATTCAAATCTCATTGGTACACATGTGTTCATTTAAGTCAAACTAGAAAGCTAGTTTTCAAAATACTTGCCATACACCATGGTTCGTTGTCTGGGGTAAAGGGAGATACATATTCTCTAAGGAGTATATTAAGGATCTCTTAATAGGGAACACTGGAACCATTGTTTAATACTTCAGCACCAAAATACAATTTAAACACTTATGCAGCTATTTGTACCTAGTCATTTATTTTTACACGATTTAAGCTAAGGAGACATATTTTTAATGCATCAGCTTTAGAAAAGAACGAGTTCTACAGCTGATGCATTGATATCTCCTCTGTCAAGCCGATGTCATTCCATAAACCTATTCTAATCCTCTAGTTAGACATGGAATTGATTTTTCTTTTCTAAAGCAGCCTTTTACATTGTAGCTTAAGGCTAAAGGTGTCAAAATTATGTTATTTCAATACATGTTTCTGAAGTATTTCAGAACAGGTAAGAAATGTAAGTTACAATTCCCCAATGGTAAAGATGTAAATGAAGAATATTTACTAAATGAGGGCCCAATAATATACTATGAAACATATTAAAGCACACTCTCAGCAGGTGTAAACTTTTATAACTCATATAATAAAAAAAGGACTTAAAAAATGTCTTCCTTACTCAGGAAAAAATGTATAGTAACAAGTCACAGAATGGTGCATTAGTGGGTTCTTGGTATTGTCCTTGGGTGTGTCTTCAGTAACTTGTGCACATCTGAGATGTTACCACAAATACATCAGAAGATGGCTCTGAATTCTTAGGCAGTGTGTTTTCCCTGTTTTTCTGAACATAACTTTCTGATAAGCTTGTGGAAAAGAATTGACAGTCATTCCCAATAGAAGTAAGGAAGTAGAAGAAAGATTGCTGTGTCGAATCAGCTCGACAGCATGGAAGGAACATGCCTAAATAACTGTGGTATAGTAGATTGGTCACTGGGAAGACTTAAAACACAGGGATTAGTCTGCAAGAAGCAATCCATTTCAGAAATGCAACCAGAAGCGCTGAACATTAAACACTGACAAAAATATGGTCAGGAGTTACCCATACAAGATCTTGTCAAAGACCTGCAGACTCTTTTATCAGTCAATAGAGCTGTATATCAGCTACAAAATAAATCCTTCCATAATAATTTAGAGTGTAGAAAAGAAGAGTACAACCAGTGACAGCAAACATTAGTGAAAATAGCACATATTGAGTTGTTCTAGATCGATACTCAGTAGACAATTTCTTAGTAAAAAAGCAATTCACATGATGTCATTTTCTTTATTACTTGGCTTAGTCCTGGAAATACCACCAGCCAGCAAGCAGTATTTAAAGCAATCTGCTCTAAAGTTGTATTTTTCTCCTGCAGGTGTTTTCAGAACATTTCAGTGAAGATGAGGAAATCAATTGTGGTCATGGTTTTTAGCTTGGGAAAAAGGAGAGGAAAAAAATGCAATTTATTTAACCAGAAAGGGAATGTATTTAGAGTAATATGTGTTTCTTGAATAAAACCTCATCTCACTGATCTTGTTGACAAACAAAAAGTCATTTTTTTGCCAGTCAAACTTCTTACTCTTCTCCTGCCTCCCTCTGCTATGCAGTATATTCACCTTTTAGTACATCATTGTGATAATTTTATCAGAATGACTCAGCAAAATCAGTTCTTGCAGAGCAGAATGCCTTCTCCATTTTCTGTCAGCAAGGTGAATAAATGAGATATGAAGTCAGCCCCTACTTCTACTCAGTTTGTCAGGGTTCAAATGACTACACAAATGAAGATGCCAGAAAACCAGTTCCAATGTATTATCTTCTTTTGGAGAAAATGAAGAAAGTCTCCTGAAAATATTTTGTTTAAGGTGCTTTACCCACTGAACCCCCACATTTTCGTGGATATTAATTTCTCTCTGTGGACACTGCTAAGAGAGGTGTTAAAAGCTATGATTTTCAAATGACCTGGAGGTACCAGAAAATTGTATCCTGCATTTTTTTCACTATGAAAGGAAATGACATTTTATTTTGAATTGTAGCTGCTTGAAGTGACTAGATTCTTTACAACTAACAAGCATGGGGAAAAAAACCTGCTAGTGCAATTTGTTCAGTATCTAAGAAAATCAGACTACTTGTGACTGTGCCAAGGTGATATTGTAATGCATATATTCACAGGTTAAAAAATTGCTTCATCTAAATTACTGATAAATTCAAAATAAAATGTAAGCTTATGCAGGCTGGAGCACCTCTCACAGTTTACACTAGACACAGACAGAGGAGATCGGCATTTTAGAAGCAAAAAGATGCTCCAGATACCAAGAGGAGAATGCAGGAAGTTTTTTAACATTAATGAATAAAGGCAAAAAGTTGTAAAAAAGAAGTACAAAAATAGACTGTGTTCACTGGAAGCAGAGATTTAGAGAAGAATGGAACCATGAATACATTTAAGAACTGAGGAGGTATTTGAACTGCATATGGAATAAAGGAAAAATGAAAGAAAAAGTTCACAGCAGAGTGAGATGGAGTTGTGATGGTAATGATAAAAAAAAAGAGTAGATTCTGAGGTAAATGAAGCAGGAAAAGTAAAAATATATGTAGAAAATCTAAATATGAAGAAAATAAGGCAGAGATGCTAAAGAAATTTTTTGGTTGTTATAATAAAAAGATGACTGACACTATTTGATAAGTAGATCTTCCATGAGGAACAATTATTTTAGAAGACAAAACCGTGTGTTTTTTTTAAAAAAGCAACATTTAAAGATTCCTTATTGTCTCATTTTCAAGAGGAAAAAGTTGCAAAATAGCTTTGATTTAAAAAAGAGATTCATTTTGCTTTAGAAAAGCCAGAAATAGCAACTTAATGCATGGTTATGACTGTACCTTGTGTCACGACTAGGACCGTACATTTGTTACAATACATTTTGTGAAACAACTCCAAAACAATCAACTGACCAAAAATATCACAGATAGTTTAGAATATGCCATGGAACTGACTGGAAATATATTTTTGTCAGATTATGAAAACCATTTTTTGTGGATTAGAACATCTGAGACACTGGACCAAAGGCCATTGAGTATCTTTTCCCTTCTGCAACAAAATATTTTCTACTAGAAAAAACACTGAATTTTAATGATTGGAAGTGGAGAAGCTAACCAATGCTAAAAAAAGGAAGGGATGGAGCCAGGCACTTTCTTTGTAAACCTATGAGAAAAAGAGTGACAGCTTTAAAACATTATTTTCCTTAGTATAGAGAACAAAGAGAAGAAGAAATGGATCAGATTAAGAAGGCAGGAAATGCTTCCTGGCCTATGACTGCTGACCAAATCCAAAACTTGCAGGAGTGAAGTTAGGATGTTGCATTAAAAGTAGCTCTCCACTGGTAACTACACTTCTGTCTTCAGTGAGAAATTCCTTTGCTAAATGTCCTCACTGGACATACTGTCACCAGATGATTTCACCTGAAACCCACAGGTAGATGTACACTAACAGTATTTGGATAAGCTTATGTACAGCTTATGTCAAGTCTGATGCTCTGATCTCTGGTATCAAGACAGCAAGTTATGGTGTGACAGAACTGACACCAGCATCCCTGAATTCTCCAAATCATAGCTCTTCACTGTGTGGGCACTGTGTGTTCCTGTGCACAGATAACATTTCCACCCAGGTGAGCCATTCTATCTAGATCATAAGAACTACTTTCTTTGATATGTGTGTGCAGAGCTCTCTGCATCCTTGGCTAGCAGATGAGACATCCAGAGTAACATTTGTGTGTCAGACATTGTCTGATCTTTCACTGGTCAAGGCTGTGAACATGCTGAGCACCCAGGAATGGACACAGTGGAACCCAGGTGTGATTATATGGAAAATCTTTTTGTACCATAATAAATCCAACAGTAAGATTAAAGAGGAATGGATTCCCAATACACCTTGGTATCATCTATTTACCTCCCTTTTCCAAAAAGATCTAGGCCATCTTCATACCTTCTTGAATCCTCAAATGTTTTCCTGACTCAGCCACTCACTGCCCAGTGACACACAATCCATGGTCCATTGCTGCTCAAATCACATCTTTTATGACCTTCTGTAAACCTTTTAAGTTTTTGTTATGCAGTTTTGCTTGTTTGCTGTTTTGCTAGGAGATGTCAGGAGACAAGGGGAAGTGGAGAAGGCAGGCCCAAAAGTTGCTGTAAAAACAGATGCTGTGGTTCAGAGCAGTGAAACTTGCTAAGGGCAGGAGACAGGGAGCAAGGTTGCTTGATCAGGGCCTGTGGGAAGGATACAAATGCTGTGAAAACCTCCCTCCTTGCACTAAGCCAAGAACTGCTGTTCTGGCCCCTTCCCACCTACACATCAGGGGCCCTTTCTTCCATGCTTAGGCTTTTGGCAGAAATGCTTTACGAAGAGACTATGCCTTTTATGCTTTCTGGTGGACTGTCAAGATCCCAAGACCTACAGTCCCTGCCCCATAACATCCCCACAGCCAGATGTCTGGTCTCCTCAAGTAACTCCATCTGTGCTCACCCAAAGCACACAGACCCTACTCCTTGTATCCTTACCCTCTGTGCACTCCTTCCCTTTCCACGCTCCCTGGCTCAGTGCTAGATAGTCAGTATTCCTGGATCCACTCTCCTTGTCCCAGCCCTCTGCCATACCTTGCAGAAGACTTTCAATATTAAGAAATAAAATAGCTGTAAGCAAAAGTCAAAACCTAACGGGAGCATATGTGCTGCCTGAACAGAAAACGGTCATCAAAACAGTTCATACAGAAGCATGACTGCTCCCTGAAAAAGCCAACATAGCCCATAACTTATAAAGAGATGAACAAGGGAAAGGCTGGGCGTGGGTGTAACATCATGGCTCAGAACTTTTAAAATCATGAGCTGAGAAGGAGATGGAAGGCCAACATGGGGTAAGGATAAGAGAACAGACCAGCTCAGTGAAGTTGTGGTAGGTGCCTGTTACAGCCTGCCTGATCAAGAAAATGAAGCAGTTGTCTAGTTCAGGCAGCCTAAATACAGGGGTAGGCACAGTGTCTGCTGTTATAGAGAAAACACAAAAAGCCCAAATGCTCATTATTCAGTACAGAGCCTGTGTCCCACTATCCCAATTTAGGCATCTGCATTAGAGCTCTGTGCTCTGTAGAAAGGAGTCTCTTTTCCACATAAGGCTGACCTTCCCTGCCCACTCACCCATACTGGCTGACCTGCATGAACAAGTCCTTCCCAAAGCAAAAAGTCTTACTGCCCAATGGAGTGTACTTGATTCCTGCCAGCAAACCTGCTTCAGCATGGGCTCCTCTCTCCACAGGGTCACAGGTCCTGTCAGGAGTCAGAAACCCCAAGCTAGGAAGAAGTATCTTGTTTTGTCTAGGGGGCTTATCAGTAAGTAACATGTGTGAGGGAAAGCACCAAAGAGAGTTTGCTGTCATTTCAGAGAGAAAAGAGCTGTCCTATCTTGTAAAATATTTTTTTCCAAATTTCTAAAGGCAACTTATTAGCCTTTATGTTCTTTCTGTTCCAGTCATAGCTTTTACCTGATACTTCCATTTCTGCAAGGCTCAATAGGGTATCAAATCTATTTTTTTTCTTATGCTGACCCAAAAAGGGGATTAGCAGTAACTCATAAGACTGATCTCTCAGGACTATCTCTTGGTTGAGAGCTGGATCAGAACTGATTTGATTTTACAGTGAATCCTGAGAACACACTCACTGAATTAACTTCTGATGGTGCTGGTGAAGTCTTTGTCCCTTTTCTAAACCGCTGTGATGAAATATCCCTGTTAATACTAGTCAGATGTTTCACAGACTCTTCACATCTGAAACAATCATGATGGATCATTATTTATCATTTCAATTTCTCAGTTCTTTTGGCTTGTGGGGTTGATGCTGTTGATATTTTTGTCATTATTCTCATTATTCTTATTGTAATTAATAAAATAAACTTCTGCTACAGGAATGAAATTCTGTGATCAAAAATTCTCTAAAAGAATATTTAATGAATTCAGCTGATGACTGAGAGTATGTGAGCTATAGATGTGTCAAAGGATTAAGAGGAAGGCAACAGTGCTTGAATTCCCTGATTCATTCAGTGACAGATGTTAGGTTCAAGGAGGAGTGGGACATTAGAAATAAGCATTTATTTATTCATTCCACAGTCTCCTGCAGCAAAAAAACTACAGTAGTGACAGTGTTCACCCACACTGAACAGCTTAGAAATGCCAATTTATGCTTAAAAAAAAAGCTGATTGTGCTGTTAACATGGAAACCTTTCATAGCACAATAAAGGAAAAAATCATCTACCTTCAGGGGCTTAGTGGCTACACAGTATGACACATTACCATAAGTTTTATTTATTCCGACTTGAAGGTCAGGATGGCAGATATTTTTCCAGAACTGCAAGGACTCACACCGACACTTTTCAGAGAGCTGATTGTGTCCCAGTATATTAGAATTCTCTGTAAATAAAACCAGCATTTCTTGGGAAAGGGGGGTACTTTATTCTGAATTTAGATATTACATCTAGCTGAATGACCCTCCCATCTCTCCAGCCTCTTCCTGGCATTAAAGTTGCCACAGGAGGTGTCACAAATAAAATTATATCAATGCAAATTCAATTATAATGCCCTCACTCATCAGTCTCTGCAGAGCCAGGAAAGGACAGTCACATGGCTTTAACATTCAGTAGCTCCTTCCCTTTGTATATTTTTGGATAACCAAATTCCACTTCCACAGTGCCACTGTAAACCTTTATGATCTTGGGCAGGGAGGAGGCAGAAGGGTGGGAAGAAGGGTGCAATTGAAAGAAAGTCTTTCCACCACAATCATTCCTTTTTTTTCAGAACATTTTTTTAAGACAGGAACAAATGTTTTGCAGAGAGAAAGGTCATCAAATCTTACATCTCAACACTTGCAGGAGCTTTCCTTTGCTGGCCAGCCTTGTCTTCACTGTCATCTGAAGACCACACCAGGACAGTGACCCAAGGAAGACCGTGGGGGTGCCTGCTGGCAGGACTGGGATTAGAGGAGCTCCAGGGGGTGGCTGGTGGTCACCACTAGGCACCACTGGCCACCAGTTCTGGGAACGGTGCTGGTGGTGGCAAGGCACATGAGCTGTGAGTGCCCCTGTGGCTTACACTATAGCTCTGAGCCATGAACAGACAGCAATACCCAATCTGCTGCTTCCAACAATTGGGGGAAATCTGTAATTATCGATCAGTTTAGACCATTACATTACCTATAAACTATGATATAGGCGATAACAACAACTAACTGCTGTCTTCTCCTTTGCTCTTCATTTCCATCTCTTCTCTGTCTTCCCTCACCATTCATGAATGTGTGAATGTGTAGTCATGCTGCAGTGGGGGTCTGTCTAAACAGGCAGGATTGTCCCAGAAGGGTAATATCCTGGGGCAATGTAAATGTGGTTCCAAAGCAACAGCTTTCTGTTCTATTTAAAAAATTTAAATAATTTTTTCCTGGGATCATCAAAATCAGGGACTTGATGCCTCTCCATAGGAAAGTTAAGAAAGTACTCATCTTTAAATATGTCATTGAGTGTGATTTCTTACAAAATATCATTATTTTAAAATCCAGGCAACACCCTTTTGTACACCTGATTATTTCTTTCCATTCTTGAAGGGCAGATATACTGGCTGTCCCTGTTAGCTATGTAGCTTTATTCTTCTACAAAATTCCATCATTTGCTCTTTAGTTTTATGTATTAATTATTCCACCATTTGCTCTGTAACTTTATATATTCATTAAAGGTCTGCAAAACAAGCTATCAAAATGTCAAGCACTTGTGGTTCTGATTCACATCTGCTCAGCATTCAGGAATGAGCTCTAGCAAACCTTTTGTGAACTTTTAATTGCAGCTGGTACAAACTTTGTTCTCTCCCTGCCTGTCTACAAACATCTTTTGATACTGTTCTGTGATGCATTTGAAAGCTGAAGCGTTTCTTTCTATAACAAGTCAACACTGTTCTTTCAATTTCCCTGTCAGTGCCCTGCAGGATCAATTAGAAACTATTTCAATTGTGTGACTAAGGAAAGATAATCTGAGCTCTTTTTTCAATGGAAAAAAAATAATTAAAAAAACTAATTTCTCTCTGTCCTCCTTTCTGCATTAACCAGAGCTATGAACTAGAAGAGGTTTTTTTTTTCAGTTTCATCTCTCAGTAAGTCCACATGCAGTCAATGCAGTGTGGCAGCATGGCCACGAATGGTCCACCCCTTAAATCACCAGTCTGAACAATGTCCCGAAGTTGGTTTGCAATAGGCCTAACCCTGGACCATGTCTGACCACATTTCAGTGAGCCAGAGTTTCACCCTTAACTTCTACACATAATTTCACTCAGAAATAAAAATAGAAGAATTATAATGTGGTCTTTCTAGACCCTTATCTACAGCCATTAAGTCTGTTTCCTCAATTAGTTTCCTCCAGCTACCCAACACATAAATACTTTCTCTAAGGCTTCAATGACTGATTCTTTTTATTGATCAAAATCTTAATGACAACTCTGATACTGCTTTCTGACCAATACTGGGCGTACTACTGCCCTTGGAAGAGTTGGCCAAAGAATGTAAGGTTGCAGTGGTATGAGTGTTTCCACTTAGGAACCCAACCACATAGTCCTTCAGTTTAAAGTCTGCCTCATCAAGTTGGCCAGGCTGCTGCCAAAGATTCCCTAGCCTCTTCTATACAGGTGAATATCATCCCTCCCTAGCAGGCTATGGTTGTTGAAGAATATCCGGTTGTTATAAATGCCAAAACCCTTAAAACGGCACAAGCCACAAAGCCAGAAGTTGATTTGCATTATACCCCTATTTCTGGCTGAACTCTTTCCTCTAACTAGTAAAATGGAAAAAAAGTTAACTTGGGCACCAAAACTTTGTGATTGTATCCACAGCCTTTGTAGTCTGCCTTGATTCTGCCCAGATTTTGTCTTGCAGCGTCATTTGTGCCCACATGAAAGAGTAGCAATGGAGAGCAGTCTGTGCTCTTGACAAGTTGTGGCACCATCATGGACCTTAGCTCCCAGAAGGCAGCAGCACACCTCTCATGCCTTCCTGCCAGGCCAGTAGCTGGGTGCCTCAGTGTCCCTCAACAGAGTCACTCACTACAAGCACTCATTGTTTGCTTTTGTGGTATCCACTGTGTGCTGCTGGTGACACAGTTTCTCCTGCTAAAGTTTCACATCGGTTTTTGGTTGTAATGCTGGAGGGTGAGGACTGAAGCAGAGTCCTTTTGTGAGTCACTAGGATCTAAGGTGACCACAGGAACATGGTTCTGAAACCACTTATCTACCTCCATCTTGGCCCCTCTAATATTGCACAGACTTTTCTTACTGTTTATTGCAACTCAGCCACCTGACACAACAGACCCTCAACCTGTGCACATCTTTTGCAGGTACTTACCTTTTCTCCAGAAGAAGGGTCTGGGCACTTGTTGCAATCCATCATCTGTACTTGAGTCTCCTCTTGCACCACTTCAGTCTGGGTGGATGCATGAGACATCTCAGGGGCTTTCTGTATATAAACACTGGTTTTGGCACTGAGGTGAGTGCCCGCCAGTACAGCAAAGGACTCTTGAGCTGCTGGGGTGACTATGCCCTCCCTGCACACCCTTCTGCATAAACTGTCACCCCACACTCTGCTTGCCCACTCTGTTGGTCACCAGCCCTCCCCATGCACCTTCTTATAGGCGCGAGGTGGGAGAAGGGGGAGTGTTCATGGTGGTGGTTGTGGTTGCTGTGGCAGCAGCCAGGTCTCATCCAGGGCTCTGGCGAGAGCTGCTACCCTGTTGGATCTCTCAGCTGCCCCAGCATTTCCTTCCCTGCCTGAGGAAAAGCTCCTGTGCACCAGGATCTGCCGCTCTGCTGTGGGTCGGGCTGGCACAGGAGCAGCTTCCCTCAGTGACTGACTAAATAACAAACAAATCAAGGAAAACAAAGCTTCTCCAGATTTAACACAGGGCTTTCGTGATGGAATCTGTAGCAGATAGTGCAGGAGAGGACATCACAGTCTGAAAAAGAAGTGGCCTCCATGTAGAGAGGAAGCTCAGAGCTATATATACCACTGCTTGTCATTTATCTCAAAACAATAAATTCCTGAGTTACAACTAATTAGCAAAGATTATTGCAGGCAAGATGTCTGCTCTGTCAGAAGTGGCCTACATGGATCCTAGCTGTGTCTGGTGGTCAAGACCCGTGTGTCAAAGTGACAGACTAGAACCAGCTCTCCTGTTGTGGAGTTACCGTCTTTCAGCACTATAACATTCTCTTTCCTCTCCACCTCCATGATTTCTATAATAAAGTACTGATATCCTGAAGCACTTGCATACTCACTGGAAGGAAACAAGGACCATGAGAAAGGAAGGTATACATGTTTCTCTCATGGAGGGACAGTAATGGAAGAGAAATAAAGTACCATGAGTCTCTGTAATCAGGAGGAGAGGAGAAAACAACCCAAAACTTGTGTTTGTGAAGCTATTATCCAGCTCTGCTTTGAGAAGCTATGAAGAGTGACCTCTAATAAATAATTTACTGGAAAATAACACACAGGACTGCTCCTGTACTGAAAAATATTCTTTGAAAAGGTAAGCCATTTTCCACTTGACAACAGCACTGAGTCAGGCTCTTCTTGTTGTTTCTCAAATATAGAGACTGAAGGTCTAATTACATAGTTTCTCTTCGTATGAATCTACCTTTCTTTTTGTTAGTATGGAAGCAGAAATTTAAATGCAGGTCTGAGGATCACCAGACCTAGTTAAAATAAAAATCTATCTGCTGTCAAGGCTGCTATTTTGCAAAGGTCTTCTCACATGTAAAGCATTCCGTGTGAGATCCAAGTCTTGGCAAGTGTCCTATTGTTCCCATTTATTTCAGACACATATACTAAGAAGAAAAACACTTTCCATTGAGGAAGTGAACTGAAAATGTAACTTTATGAATAAAAGCCTTAAATATTCTTTCTACAAGATTTTCCTTTTGTATTTCAGATTTTAGACTGAAAACTACTTTTTTCTTTCTCCAAAGAGTTGTATTTATTTCATGTGGCACTTTATTCAAAGCTTGTTTCTGACACTGGAAAGAATTTTCCTGCAAACATTTAAAATTGTAACCTGATTAACTCAGTCCTTTTGATTTCCTCTTTGACTGCCTACAGGTACATGACCCATTCCAATTATCTACTACAGATGATAAAAATAATAATCTTATTAGCTAGCAGCCACAGCTACCATGGTACCCTCATTTGGTACACTATAAGAAAGTAATGCACAAATGAGAAAATTTATAGGTTTTTAGCATACACAAATTATTAGAAATATGAGCTCAACTCCCAGCTCTACAAACTCTCTTTTATATCTAAGTTTTATAATGCCTGAGCACCACGACCTCCTAGAGAGGAGACCAGAATATGGAAAGGAGATGTGCTACAGTATTTTGTAGTTATCAGCAAAAAAAGCCTAGAACAAAAAAACCTACAGCTAGAAGTAGATACAGTCAGTCAAGTGAGATTGCTTTTGAACAACCATGTGCCACCTAAGTGCACGGAAAGTCTCTGTGCTGTTTCTGCTATTATTAGAAGAATAGCTGGGTCTCTTTAGCTTGGAGAAAAGGAGACTGAGGGGTGACCTCATCAATGTTTACAAATATGTAAAGGGTGAGTGTCAGGACGATGGAGCCAAGCTTTTTTCAGTAATGACCAATGATAGGACAAGGGGCAATGGTTGCAAACTGGAGCATAGGAGGTTCCATGTGAATATAAGGAGAAACTTTTTCACTGTGAGAGTGACAGAGCACTGGAACAGGCTGCCCAGAGGGGTTGTGGAGTCTCCTTCGCTGGAGACATTCAAAACCCGCCTGGATGCGTTCCTGTGTGATGTACTCTAGGTGACCCTGCTCTGGCAGGGGGGTTGGACTAGATGATCTTTCGAGGTCCCTTCCAACCCCTAGAATTCTGTGATTCTGTGATCTGTAATGTCCTTGAGCTAGCTAGATGCAGACCAAAACTTCGCACATTCCCTAACATAGCCCCCCACCTCCATATATTGATCTCATTGTTCTTTGCTGTTGAAGTTAAGCTGTTCCAAAATCTTAATTGTCTTTTGAAAAGTGCCTAAGAAGTACACTACCCACTTTCACCCCTGCAAATTTCTTGTTGGACACAGCTCTTTGGATATCACTTTGAGGGCAGATGATTAGAGGCCTGGCCAATGCATGCTGGGGTCCATCTGTACTGCCCTTGTGAACATGCCGCTATTTGCGCAGTAAAACTGAGACTCCTGCGTAGACATGCCAGGTATTCTCATACCCTCATCTCTGTGTACTTCTGACAGTATGCCTCACAAACTGTTCTGCACTAAAGGCAAATTTGAAACTGTTCCAAAAGATCAGGTATTCTCAAAACGTGCTTTTAGTTTAAAAAACAAAAACAAACCAACCCCAGGAAAGTTTCTTTGTCGTGTACATTTCCCTGCAATGGTGGATAAAACTTACCACATAACTCCTCCTTTGTTCACAAAACTGGTAAGACACAATTCACGTAGAAAATAAGAATTTCCTGGGAAGAATTCTAAGATACTACCCTAACTATTTCAGAAAATGCTGAGATCCTAATGGTGAAATCTGGCTTTTTTTTTTTTTTTTGAAACCTAAATTAAATCTTCATCTTGTATGCAACATTTAAACAATTACTACATAAAAAAAAAAAAGATAGAAATAAAGCCTATTTTGTTTCGAGTCTATCTGTGCAGTCAAGTTTTGAAGAACTGAATGGTCAAACTTCATACTAGTAGAAATTTCCATCTGCTTTTGTCACAAAATATTTTTTCTAAAATCACTTTTATTTATCCTTTTTCCACTGATGACTACATCAGAGCAGGATATGATCGAGAAATGTAAATTTTGGGGTGTTAGGGCAGAAAGGCTGAAGATTGCATCATAAAATTAAGGAGAAACTGCATAATTGAAAGACAATGGTAATTTTTAGGCATTTTTGTTGTCACATTATTTCAAGGAAAAGAAATTTCATAGTTCTCAGACAATTCAATTAGCATGACCTGCAATTCAATAGTTAATTTTAATACTAATAATTTTAATTTTAAAAATCAGTTCATAAAACTCTTTAAACTCACAAATGGAATTGACTTGAAGTGCAGTCTTAACAGACCCATCATTTAATAGGTTTTTGCAATCCTTCCAACACTTTTTACAATATTTTTTCACTATTGCTTTACAAGGAAAACAGGATATAAATTCTACAATTTTAAGGAACTAAGGACAGGAGGATTTGGAGATAGAATATTAAATCATCTCTTGATACAAAACTCCTGAAGCACATCCTTACACTCTAACGAATGTCTCCGTATACAATACTCTAAAAAACAAGATAAATTATGTTTTTGGCAAGCTCCAGAACTAGAAACTTAAAATTTAATGAAAAACAAAGGATGACTGGAGATGGTATCTGAATCATGTAATATTTTTTTTCTGAAATCAAACTCTGGAGTCAAGTGACAAGATCAATGTCATCCCCATCTTCAAGAAGGGCAAGAAGTGGGGCCCAGAGAACTACAGGCTGGTCAGCCTCACCTCAGTCCCTGGGAAGGTAATTCTGGAAACTATTTTCAGGCACATTAATAGTGAGAAAATCATCAGAAGTAGTCAGCATGACTTCACTAAGGGGAAGTCATGGATAGATGAGCAGACAGTGAGGCGGATTGAAAACTGGATGAATGACTGATCCCAGAGAGTGGAAAACAATGGCACAAAGTCTAGTTGGAGGCCAGTGACTAGTGGTGTACCCCAAGGATCCAGTCCTGTTTAACTTCATTAATGATCTGGATGATGGGGGAGAGTGTACTCTCAACCCCTTGTCCTATCATCGATCATCACTGAAAAAAGCTTGGCTCTATCGTCCTGACACTCACTCTTTACATATTTGTAAACAAGGGTGGGGTTACCCCTCAATCTCCTTTTCTCCAAGCTAAAGAGACCCAGCTCCCTCAGCCTTTCCTCATAAGGGAGATGTTCCACTCCCTTAATCATCTTTGTGGCTCTGCGCTGGACTCTCTCAAGCAGTTCCCTGTCCTTCTTGAACTGGACACAATACTCCAGATGTGGCCTCACTAAGGCAGAATAGAGGGGGAGGAGAACCTCTCTCAACCTACTAACCACACCCCTTCTGATACACCCCAGGATGCCATTGGCCTTCTTGGCCACAAGGGCACATTGCTGGCTCATGCTCATTCTCGTGTCCACCAGGACCCCTAGGTCCCTTTCTCCTACACTGCTCTCCAGCAGGTCAGCCCCCAGCCTGTACTGGTACATGGTGTTGTTCTTCCCCAGATGCAAAACTCTACACTTGCCCTTGTTGAATTTCATTAAGTTTCTCCCCGCCCAACTCTCCAGCCTATCAAGGTCTCTTTGAATGGCAGCACAACCCTCTGGTGTGTCAGCCACTCCTCCCAGTTTAGTGTCATCAGCAAACTTGCTGAGGATACTTTCTGTACCCTCATCCAGGTCGTTGATGAAGATATTGAACAACAACTTGCCCCTCATCAGCCCCTGGACAAAACTCAATACATTCTAGTTGCTCTCTCACATACAGAGTAACTCCACCACCTCGCTTCACTGACCGATCTTTCCTAAAATTGACATTCCAGTCATGTGAGCTGCCCCACCATGTCTCTGTAATTGCCACAGATATTGACTTAATTTCTGGTACTTCAGCACATCTTTGAGTTTTAGATTAATGACAAATGCTGTTTTCAGAACTTTTTTTAGTGGTAGAAATAGAGATGACAAACTTGCCATATGTAGATTTGTGTTTACTTCACAAAAAATCTTGGTCTGCAGAAAATGCTATACATCTATATAGTAAATACTCTTAGACTTAGACTTACTCTTAGACAAATATTTTTATTTGTATTTTAAATGCACACTTGAATCATGGTCTGCTGCCTTAACATATTAAGAACAAATTTTTTGTGGCATAGCACTCCACTAACCTTTCTCTAAAACATAATGTGCTCATTTTCACATTCTCCACAAAAATCTGTCACAACAGAAATTTCAGCAGTGTTCCATAAAGCCATCTTTCATCCTAGAACAAGCACATATGAACACCTGCTCTCCCATGTTAAAAAAGTCTCAGAGGCAGGAAAAGAGTCTCTCATGTGAATCCAAGGATTATTCAGCAATGCCTGCTGCTTTCTTGAGCAAACACATTAGTCTCTTGCTTAAAACAGATGCAGGTCACGTTCTCTGGGCCAACAAATGCCGACAAGACTGTTGAATTGCCATCTGTGCTTAATCTGTCACTAAAGAGCAAACAAGGGTGTTTCAGCCTTTCAAAGGAAATGGTGACTGGTAGAAACATGTGCTGCATTAGAAGGCCCTCCAGTCACAGGGCTTACTTCAGGTCTGCCTTCTGTTTGATTGCTTTCTTAATTCCTTCTCCAAGGCACTAAGCTTTATTCTGACATGTTACAAGGCTGCACATCTTATTTAACATATTTTGTATTATTTTTAAAGACTTTAAAAAAATTATTATGATTATTTTTACTCTTAAGGTAAAAAAGGGATCCATCACATAATCCGAATTTTAAAAAGAATTTTACTTGGTAAAATGATAATCTGAACAGAAATCTGCCCTAGTAAACCCTCATTCTAAGCACTGAATGAGTGAATTTTATCCATAAAATATTTTCAAATAATGACAAGATCTATCAGTAACTAATCTAAAAATTGGAAGCTTGTTTGTCCAAGATAGCTATATTAATCAGTATAGGCATTTATTTAAATGATTAAGGGATAAAAAAAGAAAAAAAAATAGTCCTTGAAGATTTTTCCTCCAAAATATTACAGCAGTTACGTAATTTCTGGACATGTCTGTTCTAATTAGTCATCTTCTTGTTTAAGAAATCCTTGTTTTTAAGACATGATTTAACAAAGTACGTGCTTAGGGAAGTAAAAATGCACAAGAAGTACTTTCAACTACTTTATTTTAACACATTTTCTGAGAGGTTTTTTTAGAGACAATTCACACTGGACCATCTTTTCAGGAGAAATGTTCTGCCAAAACCATTAGTTTGCCAGTGGGTTTTTTAGTCCTCTTTTCTACACTAGAGATACATCTGTGGATTAAAACTAGGCTTTACCCTGCCAAAACCCATCCCTTCTCTGAATCTTCTACGCATACACTAATTCATACAACTCCCTCTATCTTATTGCCCATCACCAAAGAAAGGATGTAATTTCACAAACCATGTATTATGACTCAGCTACTGTAGCAACTAGAAGAACATACTAAATTACTTTCTCTCTAGAGGCAAGACATCTCTTTGATAATTAGGCAAGGCAGCAGAGAAAGTTGCTGAAAACAAGTTTAAGATAAATCCCCCTGGATTTAAAATAGCGTGGGTGAGTTGCATATCTTGTATGAAGTGAGTTCAACTGATTTAAACGACATCCTTATTAATACAGCCTGAGAATTAAGCTTGACGTGTTTTGGGTTATTGCAATTTATCTAACAAACTACTCAGCTACCTGCTGTCATGGGCCAGGCGGTGGGGGCAGGGAGAGAGGGTTCAGAGGGCCTCCCAGTGCAGCCACTGAAATAGCAGGAAGAGAGTAATTTTGTTGCACGTTCCATTCTGCTGAAAATCTACAGCAAACTGGACAATTTGCTGGCCTTTGAAAAGTCTGCATGAGCGTGATTACCTACAAAGGATGCAAAATTATCAAGAGAGAGACTTCTGAGCAGAACAGATAGGCTTATTCAGCTCTGCATTGTACACGAAGTCCTCATGCATCTTTTGTAACCTTGCAAGTTTTTTGGTCAAGCACCCACTTTTCCTGAAACTTACTGTTATATTTCAATATGCCTCTGTCTTCTCAGCCAATTGATTATAAGTAGGTTTTCTTCTGCATTTAAGAGCAGAGACATCCCTAGCCTGTACTTTGCTGAGACTAAAAGGGAGAACATTCAGCCCTGGATGGTAACACTCTTTGTGCTCAGCTTTGCTGAATTCAGTGGCATATTGGCACCTCTATAAATATCTCTATGTTCTTTTTCAGCCTGTGAACATAAAATCGTCACTGTACTTCATATTCAGGACGGTTTTGTGCTTCCAAGCTCTATTCTATAGAGGCAATGACATTGGAAAATCAGTGTATGTATTTTTATTTGTTTTTAAAGTCTCTAAATAATTTCTAAAGCAGTTTTCATGCACTCTGTGATATAACCAGAACACATGGCAGTGGAATATAATGGCCGTTTTGATCAGTCTTTTGGGATATGTAACTTGGGTATGATGTAACTTGAACCTGGTCTTACCACATATTTAATTCAGTTTCCCCAAACTCCAGCTAACAGAAATGAAAAATTATTTGGAAACAAAACCAAAATATGTTCCCTTTTGCTTGCTTTTAGCAGAATCTCCCCTCTGCCACCATCGTTATTTTTTAAACAATAACACTTTGTCAGTGTGACCCTGAACTATGTTTCAATTTTGACAAATTGTGTTTCCAAGCAGGAAAATGCTCTGTTGGACTCTCTGACTAGCTCTGCGTACTTGAGCTGAGCAGATGGAAAGCTGCTTGTACTACTCCCACCAGCATCAAGATTCAGGACGTTGATGCTTTTCACTTCCCAGGAATTTTTACTGGCTTAAATTTTTTCTCCTCCCACTTAGAACCCTCAATCCACATTGAGACTGAAACCAGCTTTTCTCCTGTTTTTCAGTTCTTGCTTCTTAGGAACAGTTAAAAATACTCCCCACCCTAAACAAGAGCTGGGATGACCCCAGGGTACATAGACACTTTCATTCCTTTTGCAGTGTGCATCCAGAGCTTTCTAAACAGTTTATGGATGGATTATATACACTGACATACCTAGTATTATCAAGACTATTATGTAGAAAAATCAAAGCTCAAAATAGTTTGGTAGCTTGTTTACCATCATTCAGCAGGCCAGGACTGGAGTGGAGATGAAAACTCAGGTTTTACATGGGCCTTCCTGAACAACTTTTGTCTCTAAAGTATCAAACTATAAAACTATTTAGGAGTTGTCCTAAGAGGTCAGTCCCTTAGACACCAAAGTAACATAGTGCCTCTGTGCCCAGGTGTCATTTGTTAGGGAAACTCAACGGGGATCTTGAAGTTGTAACCCGGCCCTTTCAGGCTCCTGTCCCTTGGTGCAAAAAAGTCTGAACAGCGCAAGGAATGGAAGTCTGGACCTGACAGAAAGTTACGACCACAAATAAAACCTTTTTTCTGGGGAGGCCCTGACACCTTCTTAGTGAAAAATACCTGTTAAACTAACACTGCTGAAATGCCTCCGCAGCTTTCTGAGCGCACCGCCACCGTGCCGCCGCTGAAAGGCCCCGCGGCCGCGCTATAGGGAAGGGGCAGGGAGCGGCGGTGCTGTCGGAGCTGCCAGCGACGCCAATTCCCTGCGCCTCCTCCGCCTCTCGGATCGCACAGCGCTCTCGCCGGGGAGCGGGGAGCAGGGGGCGCCTGCCGGCGGGCAGCGGGGCGAGGAGGAGCCGCTGGAGGG
>VZRW01006123.1:0-13862 GCA_013398125.1 Aegotheles bennettii | reverse complement strand
GGCAGGGAGGGGCCGCTGGCGCCCGCCCGCAGCCCTGGCTCGGCAGGCACCTTCCTGAGGATGGGGCACAACCCGATGGCAAAATTTAGGGCGCTGAAAAGGAGAGTGCCGATTCATTTATAGAAAAAGAATCCGTAATTACTTCAGGATTTCCATCCAGATTTTTCACATTCAAAAAGATTTTAAAAGATAAGTAGGTAATTTAAGCCACAGTTTTGATCCCATCGTAGGAGAAGTGGTATAGTATGGGGATCTCAAATCTGGCACAGCTAAGTGACACAACTTGGCCAGCCCTGACTGAAAATGCAACTCATGGGTCTGTATGGCTTGTTCTTGCCTAGATGACCAAAATTTTCCACAGGCATCTTAAGTAGTGGATCCATAAATACTGTATCCTGCTAATATCTCCATAATGCATGCATCAGGCTGCGAAAATGTTGCACCAGTTTGAAGTACACAATGCCTCAGGAACCACTGTTTGCTTCAGGGCTAAAATCAGCCATGCTGTGGGTGGAGCTGGGCTCACTGTGACCTAGAGAATGTATCTTGCACTTGCAGGGCTGAAGCTCATTTGTCTTTCCTTTTGTGCCTGGGTCATGTTCTTAAAGCACTGTGGGGAACAACTGACATTGTAGATGTCTGAAGTTAGGTGGGATGGTTCCTATCTCAGGTTTAGGTATGAAAACTTTGGTGCAGACCAAAGCTGGTTTATTCCTTCTGATATACTGTGATATTCTTCAGAATATGTTTTTATTCCGGTGTATTTTCATAGGGAAGCAACTACTTCACGTGTGTTCAGTTTTTGGTGGTAGTTCACTAGTTTGTAATTTTAAGCAGTGCCTATTATCAGTGGCAATTCTCATTATAATACCCTGTCTTCAGGTGTTTGTAACCTTGAGAAATTAAGAATGAGACTGACATTTTCCATGTTGGATATCTTCTTCAGTTTAACTTTCGGGAAATTCTTAACCAAATTTGTTTAGCTGTTTCTAAGAACAAGACTATTAAAAGGTGTTATGTCCCTGTTAAAAATCCTTATGATCTTTTTTCAACTTCTTGTGCTTTAGAGCAGGAACTTGATGTTGAACTGAAGAATGGCTTTTGTTTTAAGGCATACTTCTGTTCATGGAAAGAAAAATCACTCATTTTTCTTCCATCTATGAATCTTTAAAGAAAGTGCTGTTTAGTTATGACTATAGGAGACTTGCAAAGGTTTCGCAGTGTGACTGTCTGAGCACACGTGTGTTATCCATGTGGGTACACACATATCAGCAGGTATTCCAGCATGGTGTTGGAAGGGGTTCAAAAGGATTTGAGCAGCTCTGATCTGTTGCAGGCTAAGTTGAGGCTGGAGCCTAAACTCAGAGTAGAAAGTTTACTTCTGTTCTGTGTGAGCTTGTGCTTCTACCAAGTAATGTAGAAGGAGAAAATATTTAATTTGAACCTAGAGGGTAGAAAGGAGGGATCAAACAAGGAAAGGAAGGATATACAGATTGGAACAAAGACTCTGAAGCTGCATCTGTATTAGTAAATAAAATAGGCTTCTCTGGCCTGACAAAGCATAACTTATTTCTATATAACTCAAATCTCCTCCCACCCAAAATAGGATGGCCACATCGAGACTGCTGGCTTTGAGTAGTCTCCAGCCTGTGCTAACTCCATGTATTGCCTGGAAGAGCACTAGTTCATTCAGGCCAAAGTGATGCCGGACTCCATGTTAATGGCATGGAGAGCTGCCCTTGGGTATTTTAGGTTTCTAGTGTAGATGAAGGCTTATGGTGGGAGTGAGGTAAGTACAGGGAAAACATTCAGCTGCTCAGTCTAGAAATCCAAAAGTAGAAGAATAAGGAAGGGATCTAAATAAGAAATTGGAAACTGGGAGAGACCTGACTTTAGAGAAGGTGCTTGACATGAATGAAGAGTTCCTGGATGGGGAAGTCTGGGATCAGAAAGTAATTTAATTGCAGTCTTTGTAAACAGCTACATCATTTTCAAACAGTGTGTACTTATCTCTTAAACATATGTCAAAGCAAGGTGCCCAAATCTCTACTCTGGTGTAGCAGTAACAACAATCAGCATAGAATGATAATCAGTCTAGTGCTTTGAAGACCCAGATTAGATTTCATGGATTTTGAAGGATGTTACATTTTTCTATTTTTGTAATGCTATCAATACATAATAAAACATAAATCATATGGATGTCTTATTTGAAAAAAAATTTACATCATTTAAATTTATTTTAAGCATATCTTAACATTGCAATCTCTTAACTTTATGTGGGTTACAAGTACTATTTAATGTTTACAATTCAGATGTATATTCTAAGCCACACCATCCATTTAGATTATAATTCTGCAGGAATTTTATTGCTTTTCAAAAAGGTCATTCATGATCACTAGGGAAGGTAAATGCAAAGGAACACTATTATACTATTATTAATGGTGTGGACCTGTGTTTTCAGTAGGATTGCTGGTTTATTATGGTAGTGATTAGCAACTACTTTGTATCGACAAAGTAGGAAAACACAGCCAAGGTGAAGTGCTTACAGAATCACACAATGGCTGAGGTTGGGAAGTTTCCTCCGGAGACTGCTGAGTCTTGCTCAGAACACAGTCTGCTAGAGCAAGTTGCCTAGGATTGTGCCCAGTCAGGTATTTAAGATCCAGAGACGGAGACTTCACAGCTTCTCTGGGCAATCTGTCTCAGTGTTTGATCACCCTCATTGAGGTGGTCAGTATTTCTCATATATAAATGGAATTACTTGCATTTCAATTTGTGCTCATTGCTTCCTGTCTGTTCCCTGGGCACCACTGAGAAGAGTCTGACTGTCTTCTTTACTGCCCTCATTAGGCTTTTATACACATTTATAAAGTCCCTGTCAGCCTTCTCTTCTCCAAGCTGAGCAGTCCCAGCTCTCAGCAACTCATCCTATGTCAGATTCTCCAATCCCTTAACCATCTTCCTGCCCCTTCACTGGACTCTCTCCATTATATCCATGACTCCAGACCTAGCAGTAGCATAAAAGTGGGATACAGATGAGTGCATCCTAGAGCTTCTCTTTATAAAGCTCTCTTAATAGTCCTGTTCCATTTTCTTTAGGAATTTTCTCAAGGGACCTGAAGGGTCCTTCAGGTGTCTGTCCTCACACCCAGCATTGAGTCATTCACTTGTCACAGTGAGATTCAAGAGAATTCAAGAGATTTGGCCAAAAGCAGCAACAAGACTTCAGGAGTCACTGTGACATGGGAGCTGTGGGATAAACTGTGAAAGAGACATGGTGCTTGGCTGAATTATCCCTGGTGATGTAGTGGCCTTACTCAAGCGTTAACTGACTATTGCTCTGAACCAGTCAATAACTTACATGGTCACAGCTATTTCATATCAATACATCTGTTACCAATGCTATCCTTCAGACAATGTGCACTCATTTTCTAATATGACTACACTACAAAGAGTCAAAGTAGAGATACTCCAAGTTTCTGAAGCTAGTGATGATACTGTTCCCTCACCATGTAAATGCAGTTATTTCAGTACTTACTTATACTGTTAAAAATACAATAAGCCATTTTTTTCCCTAGTAGCATTTTAGACAGAAATTCAATATTTAAACCGTGCTCTGCTATATTATTGAGCAGTACCACAGAGCTGGTTTTCCCAATTATATCACAAAAGCAGATGAAATAGATGAAACAATCATACTAAAAATTTAGGCTTAAAAAAGTTTTATTGTAAGATTACAAGCACTTCTGCAAGATTTTTTTAATATATAAATAATGGCAGAACTAATTCTGAAGAAAGGCATTTCAACTTTATAACTGAGCTCATATTCAGGATCTTTTAAACCGCTTGCATGACAACAGCTGAGCAATACAATGTCAACAGTCCATCATTGAAGTCAAGAAGATGACACACAACTTGTAGATTGTGAATGAGGAAAATATGCTGTAATAAATTCAAACTAGTTCAATTGTGTAGCAAAATTATAAACATTTTGTACTAACTGTGGTGTGTGGCATTCTCGTCTTTCCTAGTACCATAACAAAACAAAGAAAAGGAAGAAATAATTCTGGCTTCATAGGGCACTGTTATTTCAAAGGCCAAAGAGCTATTAAGTAAAGAAGCCAAAATTCCAATTCCACTGTTCTGTGATAAGATTATGAACTGTTTGTTAAACTGTGGTCATAGGACCAGTCTGTGTAAGTAGAAAAACAATCAAAAAACCAAACAAACATAAAAAAACCCTCAGCATAAAACACGGAAGTCTGAACATCCAGTTAATTTTCAAAATTAAGTCAGTGAAAATATAGTAAGTAAAAAAATCAACATCCTACATCACTACTCATTTTAGCAGAAACCTGTAGATAATATGCTTCCACTAAACTTTGTATAAGCTATGATATCTTCTTACATACTAAAATCTATAGATTTCTATTTTCTATTGTCAGAAAGAACAGATTTCTTCTGTCATTTTTTTATAAAACAAATATTTTTCACCACATTGGAACTGAAATTTGCATCAAAATAAATAATGGCCTTTCCCACTAACTCCATTTTTCCTTTGCCCCCTTTTAAATCCCTACCCCACATAGCTTCATTATCTCTTAAGCAGCCTCCTAAGTCAAGTTTTTGACTACTGCTTTTCTCTTATGATGGCTAATAGACATCATAATATATGTGTTATGATGTCATATATGCATATATGTTTCAACATAAATTTCTTTCACCTTGAGATGGAAATACTAGTATATGTGTGATGGTTCCCATGACTATAGTTTTGGTCACCTTAAAAAGTGAAGCTAGGGTATATCAGCCTCTTTCTCTTCTTGATTTTTGGTAAAAACAAAATGATATGACCATTCATGACAGGTCAAGGTGCATGGTCTATGACTTTGTTGCTGTGTTTCAAATGGGATTTTTGGTTCTTTTTATCCTATTTTGGAGCTGCAATTATTTTGCTTTTATTATACAATGCATACATATATGCAAATACACACTTTAGCTGTGGATAATCACATTTTAGTGTTTGTTTATATAAAAAAGTGTATTTACCTAACAGATACTCTTTCTTTTTTCTAGCGTCCATAAAAAGCCTCCATTCTAATGTGTGCTTAAATATATGTTGGACCAAAAAATTTAATTCATCTAGTAAGGCCTTCTGTCTTCAGTAGTACACAGTAATGTACTTAAAAGCCTTCCTGAAAGGGACATAGGTACGTGAGGGGAACACAGGGTCTCTAAAAGAAAAATCTCTGGGGTAGCGGGTTTGACTATTTTGACATATGCTCTGCCAACATTTTTGGCTTTCTGGTTCTTATTCTGCCAGCCCTATCTCCGTGTATGTGGATGACTAGGCAGTAGGCAGGAGGGTTAGAAGTGTAGACATATTTATTTACCGAGCTGAATGCCAAGAGTTTGCCTGCTTTTAATAGCTGATGATTTTACAAGTCAGATGCTTTCCTTGTGCTGTAACTCTGCTTTAGGCTTCACAGTAGATATTATCTTGGCACTTCTAGCCTTGGCGGGCAGGCTGTGTGCTCTCCTCCTCTCCTGTAGTTGTGTCTTCATCCCTCTGGGTCATGTGAGGGAGAGGTTCCATGGGCAGGAAAGTCCTCAGCTGCAGTGCTGTAGTTACTGCTTCCTCCGGGCATTGCTGATGCCGCTTCCTCTTCATCTTCCCATGTGTAGTCATGCTGGCCTGTGGTGTACCGGGGTGTGCACATCCCTGGCAGGCAGTACCCTGCCATGTTCATGGGGCGGAGACGCATGCTTGCCTCTTCCAATGTCTCTGCCGGCACTTGCGACAACTTGGCCCAGCAGTGCTTCTTCACATTCCAGAGCAGCCATTCTTCTTGGTCACTGCTGCTCTGCCCACCTGCCTGGTGTTGGTGGAGAGACTCAGTGTGGTGGTGGTGTTGTTGATTTCTCCTCCAGTCATGATTCTGCCAATGTGCCTCCCCACACTGCTCACACTGTGGTCCATGCACGGGAGGCCTGCGCTGGCCACCCTGCCTCCCGCAGCCATTACACAAAGATGCACAGGGGTACTGCTCTGCAAGGTTCTTCCCTCTCTCTTGTCCTAGTTTTTTCTCTCTCTTAGAACACCGTTTTCTCCTGTGCTGCTGTCTTTGCTGTTCTCTTCTGAGCCTGCGAGCCCTGGTGATCTTGCAGAGCAGGTAGGGCAGGTCTTCTGCCTGCACCTGCTTCAGCTGCCCTTGGCTGTTGCTACTGCCCTCACCTTGCCATGCCTCTTCATGCTGTCCAAGGCTGACAGCAGGCAGTGTTGTAGCATGGCTCAGTGGTCTGTGCCAGCGGTGGTCTTCTCTCCTGCTGGGTTCTGGATCTGCAGCGAGGGCAGCGTCTCTGTCCCCATGGGGGATGTTTAGCTGGAAGTCCTGGGAGAAATCCTTGGAAGGTGTCCGCACCATGCTGACACCAGCATCTGGCCAGAGGGTCTTTGCCTAGGGTGGCCTGGGGGTAAAGTGACAGACTGCCTTGTCCTCTGCCTGGTGGAAGCAGAGGGTCATGTTTGTAGCATGGGGGCAATGGCTGTGACAAAGGCATCAGCCTTTGTGACCTCAGCCTCCGTCAGCAGAGAGGGTGGGGGCAGTGTGCTTCTGTGTCTCCCTCCCACATAAGCCCAGGCCCCAGACTAGGTCTAGCTTTAATGTTAGTCAGTCCTAATTTTTTGCTTGCCTCAAAGCACTTTGTAAAAGTGAGTTATTCCTTCAATGTGGTGCAGGAAGATGTGAAGAGACCAAGTAGCTTTCAGAAGCTTGCACAAAAAGTCAGCATCACCAAAAAGCCATTCTTGCTCTCCTGACTCAACATCCTACATCCAGTCCTTTACATCACCTGCTGAAATTAATTCCTAGCCTTTTATTGTGAAAGGTAGTGAGATAGCAAACTTATCACAAGATTCATTTTCTATACATACTATATTTGCAGCACACCAAGTGCTATTTGTAGCATCCCTTCTGTTGTCTTCTTGGAATACAGAATAAATAAATAAGTTGTTTGCTGTGGTGAGAGAAAAAGCTTTATAAAAGACAGCTAAGTAGAAGACAGGTGTTATATACTTATTCATGGAAAAACAGGTGGTGTGTCCTCATTCTCACCACACAAAGATATGGGTGGGGTTTTTTTGTAGCTGCGTTTGTCTCAGTGGAGGTTCACAAGGCTTGTGTAGCTAAAGGATGAAGTGGTATTTATTTTTTTTAGCCCCTCTGCTCCTTCTACTGATATTGTCAGATCAGGCTTATGGTTTTGTAGTTAGTGATGCACATCCACATTTAGACCAGAATCTGTGTCCATCTTTTGCTGAGAGATGGCATCAAGGACTCTGTATTTTCATACTTAATGATTAGAGCATCTGTATAGTATTATGCCCTTAGACATAAATTATCCTAATGGCATTTTTAGTCTATTTATTTAAATACAAAATAAGAAAAAAAAGTAGAATATTTGTACAAAATAGAAAATATTTGTTTGCAATATTCCATATGAAAAGGGTTATTTTTCCCTTTTTTATTTCTAGGCTGATTTAGAAAGCAAAACCAAAACAAATACACAAAATGTTCCTTTGTTTTTCTCTTGAAAGAGTTTACCATTCCTTCAACTTTCATTAAAGATGATAGGAAAAAAGTGTGCACAGAATTAAGCTTACTGAACATAAAGATGTGTCATATCTGCCCTTAATGTTAGGCTTTGGTATAATAGCAACTGTTACTATTTATGAACACACGGTGGCAGTAGCAGTCCATGAAATGATTAACTGATGATGCAGTTAAAATATCTCACGCCTATTTTTCTGAAGATAGCTACAGTTTTTTCTTATGAAACTTGACAGTTACTGAGCTCTGCTCCTTAGAGGAATGAAAAAAAAATAAAATAAGAAAAAGAGGAAGGTTAAAAGTCTTTTCTTAATCAAGGTGGCCCTAACTGTTATTCCAGGTACAGTTTGTGATTGCAAACTCCATATATAAAGTGGCAGTCTGGTGATGTCGTTAACCATGATGTTGTTAACCATGATGACAGCTTCCTCTGGCTTATCATGTTAGTTATCAGCAGGTTCTGTAGTCATTCTTTACCTGCTGGTCAGATTGTAACACTCTGGGGACCTTCCCAAATCAAAAGAAAGATTTCTTTAGCAGTCCATTCAGCCAATAATGTTCTCTTATCTGTGATCAATTTTGAGTGACTTATCGAAAGTGCTTGCTGGAAAGATATAACAACTAAGCAAATACAACTTTTTCCAAACTGCATTATCACTTCATTCTTCAGTATGTCAAGAAAACCCTTTTAGCCATGTAGAAAGAGATTAATACTCACAATGATCAGTTTGATTTGATTTGATGTCACAAAGAGTGATGGTGAATGGGATAACATCAGGCTGGTGTGCTGTCACTAGTGGGATTCTGCAGGGCTCCATCATAGGCCCAGTCCTCTTCAACATCTTCATCAACAACTTGGACTAAGGACTTGAAGGAATTCTAAGCAAGCTTGCAGATGATACTAAATTGTGAGGAGCTGCCTTTGAGGGCAGACAGGCCCTGCAGAGGCACCTCGATGAATGAGAGAGATGGGCAATCACCAGTGACATGAAGTTTAAGAAAGGCGGATGCTAGATTCTACACCTGGGACAGGGTAACCCTGGTGGTATGTACAGACTAAGGAAAGAGTGGCTGGAGAGCAGCATGGCAGAGAGGGACCTGGGCATCCTGGATGATGGCAAACTGAACATGGGCCAGCAGTGTGCCCTGGCAGCCAGGAGGCCAACCGTGTCCTGGGGTACATCAAGCATGGCATTGCCAGCCGGTTGAGGAAGGTGGTTGTACCACTCTAGTCTGCACTGTTGCAGCATCATCTTGAGTACTGTGTGCAGTTTTGGGCTCCTCAGTTCAAAAAGGACATCAAGCTACTGGAGCACATCCAGAGGAGGGCCACAAGGATGGTGAAGGGCCTATAAGGGATGACTTATGGGGAGCAGCTGAGGTCACTTGGATTGTTCAGCTTGGAGGCAGCTGAGGGATGACCTCATTGCGGTCTATGGCTTCCTCATGAGAGGAAGAGAAGGGACAGGTACCGATCTCTTCACTCCTGTGACCAATGACAGGACTCGGGGTAACAGCAGGAAGCTGAATTAGGGGAGGTTTAGGTTAGATATCAGGGAAAGGTTTTTCACTCAGAAGGTGATTGAACACTGGAACAGGTTCCCCAGGGCAGTAGTCACAACACTGAGACTGCCTGAGTTCAAGTGTTTGAATGATGCTCTTGGGCACATGGTGTGATTCCTGGGGTGCCCTGCAGAGAGACAGGATCTGGACTCGATGATCCTGATGAGTCCCTTTCAACGCAGCACATTCTGTGATTCTATGATTCTATGATTCTATGATTCTATGATTCTGTCCTTGTTGAACAGTGACAGCTTCAGCCTTTCTGCAGAATGTATCTGCATGGATTTCCCTTCCAACGAGTTCTTTGATAGAAACTAGACTTTTCACATCAACTCCCTGTAACTTTATTACACACTGTTGAACAGCTCTCCCAAGCTGAGTCAGGTTGGTCCTTTGGCTAAAGGAACATTTGTAATGATCAATGGATTGTGCTGCTGAGACAACCCTGTATCCTCCCTGATCCAGAACCTAGCAGCAGAAATAGCTGCATCACTGCAAAAATCTGAGGTTAACAGGATTTACTGAGATGGGTGCAAGGGTAATATTGTTCCACTGCTTCAGACACCTGATGTCCTGCCAGCACAGTCCAGTCCCCCACGACAAGAAAAGATTTACAAGTTATTCATTCCTCCTGCAACAGACGTTCTCAAAAGGCGTCAAACACATGACTGCTGCACTGAACTGTCTATAAAATATAATAGCAATCTTCTTCTGTTAAAACCAGCACTGGTTTTACTTTTGTGATTCTCTAACAGAGCTTTTCTAAGTGTGGATGTCCTAGCAGATAGGGACTTGCAGAAATTACCCCTGAAGAGACAGGCACTTCCAGGACTTTTCTACGTGTCTGGACAGTCGTGGTGGAAAACAGCAGCAGACTGGCCCATATTTGACTCAAACATGTAACCTTGGCACTATTAGTACTAACCTCTGAACTATTTTCTTAAGTGGAAAGAGCATCAACTGTATTACATCTGATAACACCCTCATGCTATAAGGGTAGTGTAAGGCCTGACCAACTAAAGAATTCAGAGCAGAACATATGTTTTCAGACTGTGGATTCAGAATAAGTGGAAATACCATCCTACAACCTGGAAAACAGGATGAGGGAAGTCTGAAGGTGTGATGCAACACTCACTGTGTCATAGTAGCCTACTGGCTGGAGCTGCAGCTATTTTGGTTACATTCAACGGCACTAAGGTATTGCAGCATGAAAGACATCAGACACCTCACTTGGTGTCCTACTCTGGAACCAGCAAGTCAAGCAGGTGTTTTCTGCAGGCACCCAATCTCTAAGAGTAGAATAGTGCACATAGAATCAAGGGAGAGAGATAAGGAACTCAATTCAATGAAGCACAGCCAATATCCTCAAAATAGGGCTTGGCTATAGAAAGGCTGGAAATTACTATTTGTTTGGTTTTGGTTTTTAAATATTTTTTTTTTCAGTTCTTTATTCTTAATAGACTTTTCAGGTTCTTGCCCCAGTATTGAGTATTTGGCAAAGAGAATTATCTGCAAATCTAACACCTTTCATTTGTCACTCAGGTACTCAGACTCTGCATACAAAGGATTTATATGCTTTATGCTTTTCACTCTGGGAGACAGAGTATTTCAATTAAATTAAAACAACGCACCTGTCTTCCTGTATTGACAACATACCCCTTTGTATCCCATGGATTAATTTGGAAGCAATTATTTGACATTAGGGTAGTCTAGGTCTGAGTTTACTCCTAAAAATTCTGCCAGATTCAGTAGCTGAGAGAAGTGTTTGTGTTTTCTAATTCAGAGAAATAAGTTTCTCTCCCTTTATTCTGTCCTGGTTTCCTTACTTTCCCAAACTCACCTACCTGAGTACACACTCTTTTACTTGCTATGGGTTTTCTGTTTTATTTTCTGAAATTTGGGTTTCCCTCCTTTTTAATAAATGAGAACCCCAAATCTCATATAAATCACTCTTGCAATAGCTGCAAAAACTTATGCAAATATTGTTTTTAAATGCAATCAATTAAGAATGAGGATACTGTTCTTGCAGATGGTCAGTAATATGAATGGTGAAAGGTAGGACACTCAGTGGTAGATAACACAGAAGTTTATTATTTTTTCATTAACAACTATTCACAATATAAAGGGGATCACAACTGGTACTCTATATTGAATAAAACTGAGAATATTGTGAATGTGCTTGACCTTGTGAACTTGCATCAGAATATTATCCTTATTAATGGTTTTGGGTTTTTGTTTGTTTCCCCTAGGAAGTAGAAACTTATATTATGGGCACAGGAGTGAGCACAATCTCTAATGCTTAGTTTTTCTATTACACAATTTTTTCAAGACTTTTAGATGTTCTGGATTTTTATTTTTTTTTTTTCTAAAATCAATCAGATTCATACACATTCACTTTGTGAAAATTGTGTGAAGATAACTCAAATAGAAAATTTCTGAAGGCTTTTCTCTCACAAAAGACAGTGGAAAATGACAGCTACACAACTGCTTATGGCCTTAATAATATTCCCTAGGAGTCCTCACAGTCATTGGAAACATAAGACAGTAAGAATAAAGTTGTCTAGTTTCTGCATATCCAGCCCTCATTTTATTTCTGCTGCATGCTAGGCATGACCTTTCTGACCAAAGGAAGCATTGTAGGAGTTTTCGTCTGCTTCTCCTTTGGTGCAGTTTTGGTACAACTTCTTCTTTTGGTGAAATTTCACATTGACTTTTTGTCTGTATCACATATTCAGCATTGCAGAAGTCAGAACATTTACTTTCCCTAAAAAAGGCATACACTTGGCATGTATTTGAATGGAGAATTTGCAAGATTACTTGAAAGACAAGCACAGGCTTTTATTTTGTGTTTGACACTTCTGTTGCAGGATACTGAACTGCAGAGGAAGAGAAGCTAAGGCTCAGGCAGAGAAAAGTAGCAGAGCAGGTAGACACATGGACTCTGCATGCCAAGCACCTTTCCCAAACTTCTGAAGGATGGATTTTGGTAGTGAGCTTCAGTAGGTCTGAAGGTCTTACATGAAACACGTCAACACCTGAGCATCACAGCTGAATTCCATGAGACCTGGTTTGATTTGTAATGTGGAACAAAGACTGAAGTTCAGAGAAACCATATGAAAAAACCCACATGTACACAGAAACTGTGAATTCCCTGGCTAGATTTCCGCAACTGGATAAAGTCTGAATTAGATTAATATAGCTGACCATTATACTAGGCATGGAACTCTGGTCTGTGGTTTTGGAGGTTTCTTCCAAAGCAGAGTTTAGAGACATTATATTTCATTGGCTATTTCTTTACTTCTGGAGTACAATAGTTGATTTTTATCTACCACAGAAATTTCTAAATTTTTTGCAACATGCTCTTTCCTCATTGTCCTTGATCTAAGAATAGACAGATGTGATATGGGCAACAAATCAATCGCTGTGGCATGGTGCCTGACCTCTGCACAAGAGCTCAGGGACTGATTCAACCTACTGCAACAACTGTGAAAGGGGCTTTAGTGGTCTCCCTCACTTTCCTGCTCAACCCCTGAATATCTTTTCTAGAGCACATGTGCTCCACTAGGAATATGAAGAGCTGGTAATGGCATGGAGAGTGAGGTGTGAATGGAAAGAAATGGCTAGAAACTTTAGCATAAGAATAAATGCAGCTAGAGACTTCTGGGATTTTGCCACTCTCCCTCTGCTTTTCAGCAAGACAGAAGAGAACAAGAATTACCTTTCTCTGCTCTCAACTCTACTTTCTCCTCCTCTTGCTTCATCGTGTCACCCTGTAACCTGTCCCTGCCTAACCTCACCTCTATCACCCAGCTGCATCCCTTACTTAGGTTGCAGAAGTTATTCAGCAGCACAATTCCATCTGTTTTCTCACCCTTGATAGGCAAGTCACTCATTCAAACCTAGGAATTCTTTTGCTTATACCTTCATTTGCTGGAGTATAAAGAGCTTCACAATCAGGGTGTGAAGTAACCAGTGGAGACTGACATTCATACATATGTTTTATAGGTAATGAAACATATCTGGGTATGAAAATGTCTCTGTTCTGTAGGAATCTAATATTCTTGTTAATTAGATTACCATCAAACATTTCAATAGAGTGCTTTTTTGGTTTGGTGTTTTTTGTTTTCTTTAGTTTTAAAATGTTTTCTCAGGATCAGTAGTTTTCTGACCATTTCTTTAATTTATGTGATACTGTTGAATTAACTGCATGGTTACAGCCAACACTGAGAACTTCTGCTTACCTGCTAGGTAGGCACTGGAAAACCAACTTGAACTGGAGTGTAAGACAATGTCCACACATATGTTAACCATGTGAACTTGACTAACTAGTTCCCTTTGGAAGTCTTTGGAGATAAATTTCCACTTCATTATTAGGACTCTTAGGAATAAGCTTGCCTGCATAGCACTGAATACATCTGTGAGAGCTCTGAAAGATGTGTTAATATTGCTGTCTGTGGATTAGACAACATTCTGCATATCAGGACAATATCTATGTATCAGGGATATGACTGCGTAGACATTTAAACCCAACACAGAATCATGGTTGTTTTTCAATGTGCCCCCAAACCTGCCTAAAGCTTGTGTCTGAACACAGGCATATGCCCGAGCAATGCAGATGCACAGAAAATGATGGTGGATGCAAGCTCTGGCAGGTATTTAGAAAGCAATGCATATCACAGAATCACAGAA
>VZRW01006119.1:0-20390 GCA_013398125.1 Aegotheles bennettii | reverse complement strand
TTCTTTGCCTCAGTCTTTAATACTGAGGCACCCAGTTCTCAGTCAACCAAGACCGGTTGTCCTCGAGATACTCAGTTCTCAGAGCTGGAAGTTACAAATGGGGAGCAGAGTGAAGTCTTCACAATTAGTCACCCACAAGTCTATGAGCCCAAATGGGATTCATCCCAGAGTAATGAATGAGCTGTCAAAAGAACTTGCCAAGCCACTTTCAATCATTTACCAGCAGTCCTGGTTAACTGGAGAAGTTCCAGCTGACTGGAAATTGGCACGTGTAACACCCATCTACAAGAAGGGTCAGAAGGATGATCTGGGAACTACAGGCTTGTCAGCCTTACCTCAGTTCTGGGGAAGGTGGTGAAGCAGATAATGCTGAGTTCCATCACACAGCACCTGCAGTGCAACCAGGGGATCAGGCCCAGCCAACAGGGATTTATGAAAAGAAGGTCTTATTTGACCAACCTGATCTCCTTTTATGACAAGAGTGACCTGCTTAGTAGATGAGAGAAAGCCTGTAACTGTTATCTACCTAGATTTTAATAACGTGTTTGATACGGTGCCTCATAGCATTCTTCTAAAAAAAAATAATCTGCTCATGGCTTGGAGAGGCATACTCTTTGATGGTTAAAAACTGGTTGGATGACTGGGCCCAGAGACTTGTGGTGAATGGGACTAAATCCAGTTTGAACATCCAGGTGGTGTTCCTCAGGTCTCAGTTTTTGGGCCAGCCCTGTTTAATATCTTTATTGATGATCTGGATGAGGGAATTTAGTACACCCTCAGTAAATTTGCAGATGACACTAAGTTGAGTGAGAGTGTTGATCTACTCTAGGGTAGCAAGGCTCTCAATCAGTGGGCTGAGGACAACTGTATGAGATTTAATAAGGAAAAATACCGAGTTCTGCACTTAGGCTGCAACAACCCCATGCATTGCTACAGGCTTGGGGAAGAATAGCTTGAGAGCTGCTTGGCAGAAAGGGACTTGGAGGTGTTGGTCAACACTTGGCTAGATATGAGCCAGCAGCCTGCTCAGGTGGCCAAGAATGCAAATGGCATCTTAATTTGTATCAAGAATAATGTGTCCAGTAGGACTAGGGAAGTGATTGTTCCACTGCACTTGGCACTGGTGAGGCCGCACCTTGAGTATTGTGTTCGGTCTTGGACACCTCACTTCCAAAAGGGCATTGAAGTGCTCAAGCGTGTCCAGAGAAGGGCAATGAGGGTCCGTAAAGGGTTTGGAAAATATGTCTTATGAGGAAAGGTTGAGGGAGCTGGGTTTATTTAGCCTGGAGAAAAGAGGGCTTAAGGAAGACTTCATCACTCTCTACAACTACCTGAAAGGAGGTGAAGTGGAGATTTGTCTCTTCTGCCAAGCCTACAGTGAGAGGATGAGGGGAAATGATCTTAAGTTACAACAGGGGAGATTCAAATTGGCTATTAGAAAAAAAAATCACCTTTAGGGTGATTAGACATTGGAACAAGTTGACTAGGGAGGTGGCGGAGTTGCTGTCCCTAGAGGTATTCAAGAATCATGGGATCATTGAGGTTGGAAGAGATCTTCAAGTTCATGCAGTCCAACTGCCTACCTACATTGCCACTAAACCATATCACTCAAAGCAGCAACTGAATGAGGCACTGAGTGATATGGTTTAATGTTTTAGGGGTTATTATAGTGGTGTTGGGTAGATGGTTAGACCAGATGATCTTGAAGGTCTCTTCCAACCTCAATGGTTCTGTGATTCTGTAATCAGTGGTATGGCCTGCCATACAACTATTTAGAGAGCTTTTTATAAAGCTAGTCAAAATTTGGAAATGAAAGATACTCCTTGTATTCCAGTGAGTAGTGTAGCAAAGAACTGCTGACACTGTTTACAACGTGAAGGCAGGCTCATCAAGTAGCTTTGCACGTTGTCAATTGAGTTGCTTTTCCAGATGTTGTGCAAAGTTCTATCAGTTTGCCCACCTGCCTAAAAAAACATTGAAGAAGTAGGCAGAAGATAATCACCTAAATGGGGGCTCCCAAATTCTCTGTGAGGATAGGCCTTCACCACCTGGCACCACACCTACTCTCTGGCCATGAGTGAAAGTCTTGCTGAAGGGCTGTATACATTCCAAGGAATCCACTATAGTAGCTCTGTCTACTGCAACATGGGAGGCAGTCCACTGTAGGTCCGTGAGACTTGTCTGAATATGAGCACAGCCCCTTCTGCAAGTATTTCAGAACCCAGACTAGAACTGCAATCATTCATCCATCTTCCTGGACTTCCTAAAAGCAGTCTGGGATTTGTCCTGATTGGAACAGAGTTTGTACACATAAAGCAATTTAGGTAAGCCAGAAATCTGAATCTTTCCATCTTTACTGATTGATGAGAATTCCAAGAAGATGTTAGTAGCAACGGAAAATATGAAAAATCAGTACTGCTATTTGGAACTCATTAGTAGCTTATCCAAACGTAATTCTAGGACTGCTAGGCTTCTCATAAGTAGTTTGTAGGTTTATTTTGTTGGTTGCAATAGTCAAAGTTGTTAAGTCAATCTCCATTACATTTGAAAAGTTCTGGCAGTCAGATGAAGTCCCAAGTGACTAGAGAAAAAGGAATTACACAGCTGTTTAAAAAAAATAAAAATAAAAAGGATGACCCTGTGTTATGGTTTGAGGGGACACAGGCAAATTTTATGGTATTACTGCAAGAACCCAGAGAGAGGCATGGAGTTTAGGATCCTTTGTGGAAAGGAGTCTGAAGTGGTGAAACCTGAGGAATACGTATTCCCTCACACTTCCTTCCAAACTCTATAAAAGCCAGGAAAATGGAAAGTTCCTCCACTTCTTTCCTGCTCTCCTTCTCATTGCCACATGAAGATGGCCCGGAGAGAGAAAGAACCCTGCCTTTGTCATCAGCTCACCACGTGCTCTGCAGAATTCGAATCCATTGGGTGTTGGGAAGAGCTTTGGTCCCTTTTCCCTATGTTGGCTTTGTTGTGAGGGACTTTGGGGAACTTATATTGGCAATCATCGGAATTGAGTTGTATATATATTTGTATATTCTATTCCTTTTGTGCCTGTTACTCCGCCTTCCCCATTTCATTAAATCTGTTACAGTTTTAACTTCCAACCTTTAAGCCTCTCTTCCTTATTCCCCTTTTATTTTCCCTGGGGGGGGAGGTGGGGGGGATGGAGGGGAGTAACAAGGAGCAAGTTCTGTCCTCTGGGTTGTGGCTTGCCCATGCCACTTAAACCAAATCCCCCTGGGAATTACAGACCAGTCAGCCTCACCTCAATATCTGGTAAGATCATGGAACAAATTGTTCTGGAAGTTATGTCAAAGCCTATGGCAGATAGGGAAGTGATCAGAGACAGACAATATGTCTTCACTGAGGCAAATTGTGCCTGATTCATCTAGCAGCCTTCACAAATTGTGGACTGACTGCATCAGTGGACAAGGGAAGGGCAACTGTTGTCATCTACCTGGACTTCTGTAAGATCTTTGACGTGGTTCTCCAGAACATTCTTGCCTCTTAATTGGAGAAAGCTGGGTTTGATGGATGGAATATTAGATGGATAAGGAATTGGCTGGATGGACATATCCAAAGAGTCAGTCAATGTCCAAGTGTCAATCAGTAACAAGTGGTGTCTCTCAAGGGTCCATACTGGGACTAATACTGTTTAATATCCTCATTGATGACACAGATAGTGGGATTGAGTGCACCCTTAACAAGTTTGTGGATGACACCAAACTGAGTGGTGCTGTTGATATGCATAAGGCTGCAGGCTGGAGAAGTGGGTCCATGTGAACCTCCTGAAATTCAACAAGACCAAGTACAAGGTCCTGCACATGACTGAGGTAATCCCCAATATCAATGTAGATTTGGGGGTGAATAGATTGAGAACAGCCCTGCAGAGAAAGACTTGGGAATACTAGTGGACAAAAAATTGGATGTGAATTGGCACTGTGTTTGCAGCCCAAAAAGCCAACTGTATCCTGGACTACAAAAAAACTGTGGTTGGCAGTTTGAGGGAGGTGATTCTCTCCATCTACTCTGCTCTTGTGAGACCCCACCTGGACTATTGTGTCCAGTTCTGGAGACTGCAACATAAGAAGGACATGCAACTGTTGGAGTGAGTCCAGATGAGGGCGATGAAGATGATCAGAGAGCTAGAATATCCATCCTATGAAGAAAGTCTGAGAGAGTTGGAGGGTTGCTTAGACTGGAGAAAAGAAGGCTCTGGGGAGACCCTATTGTGGCCTTTCGATACTTAAAGGGGGACTTTCAAGAAAGAAGAAGAAGGACCAGGGCCTGAGTTGGACAGAACAAGGGTCAACAGCTTTAAACTGAGAGTAGGTTTAGATTGGATATAAGGAAGAAATTTTTCATGATGAGGATGGTGAGACATATGAACTGGTTGCCCAGAGAAGTTGTGGGTGCCCCATCACTTAAATTGAATCTGGTGAAAGATGTCCCTGCCCATCACAGGGGACATGGACTAGATGGTCTTTAAGGGTTCCTTCTAAACCATTCTGTGATTCTATCATTGACATAATAAGATATACCCAGTGGCTCACAGCTGGGCCAGCTTCCTAGTAGTGTCATTTTAGCCAGTGGGCAGAGGTTTTTGGTGTCATTATACTAGGAGTCTTTGTCTGTTTTTCCCAGAAGAAAAAAAAGGGTTTGGAAAAAATTTTCTGGAGGCAGTGTTGCATTTTCCCATCTTTGTTNNNNCTTTGATAGTCCTGTGTATACATGTATAATATAAAGTTATATATAAATTATAGATCATCATATAAATGTTTTTGATGCCAAATCACAGTGCAAGGTCAATTCAGTAAGGCTCTGTTGGCCCTTAATCTGTATGATTTACCCCTTTCAGATTTCTGTTAACTCTATGTTTTGCATAGCATTCTCTGAGCCTGAAGCAAAGTGCATGTTAAGTGGATGCAGAGTATTAGGCATCCAAGGCTTACATCATGGATCTAAATTTGTTGTACGATGTATTCTTTTCCTCAGTGTTAGTCTTCCCTTTTCCTCAGTTCAACGCTTTTCCTTTCCTTGCGGGAGTTTCATAGCAGACTCTTCTTTTCAGCATACATATATTTACTCCCCATTGCTCTTTATAGTCAACCTTCAATATAACTCCTTGCCCTCCTTGGTTTTGGGAGGCTAAGAAGATGTAAGGGAGCTGAATATGTAAGTGCCCATCTTAACAAATCTAACATGTACTAGCAAGGAGGTGTCCCTTTTGATAGATTAGGCAAAATATTGTTACTAAGCCAGCCTTATTAATTCCCTCCTGCCCATCTTTACCCAGTAAATTTGCTACCTCCTGACTCCTGAGAAAAATCTGTTCGACTGTTCTCCCTTACTATATATGCTTGCTCCCTCCGAGTTATGATCAAAGAAAGAGTTTTGTGCCCTGCACTGCAGATGTAGGCAGACTGCCTCTTCAATCACTGATGTAGCCATATAGCTAAGCTAAGAAGCACTAGCACTTTTCTTTCCACCTTCCAGTGGTGATTAGAAAGGAAACTATGGAACTAGTTTGATTTTGAAACTGACCTTGTTCAATGCGTTTTTTAAGCTGATTAAAATATTCTCCACCCCTCCCCCAGTACCCTGCAGGCTGAGCAATGAACACCCCAATATCCAGATTTCTCTCTGTGGCTAGTTGTAGACGTGAAGCTAGATGTTAGCTTTTGGCTAGAAAAAAATTCTTTCTGTTGCCAGAAAGAATAATTGGCCAAAAATTAAGTTTTAATAAAGGATTTTATGAGTGAAGGAGGTAGGAAACTTGAGGGAGGAGAGTTTTCTTTATATTTGCCTTTCCCCAAAAGTGTCCTGGATTTGCCCTTACTTTGATTGATAATGTATTCCTCCAGCAGTACAACCCACCCTTCTGTTTCCCTTCATCATACAGCTGCACATTATGCTGATGGCCTGGGGCCCTTTCCTCATATTGCTGCAAAAAAAAGCTCTTGTTCAGTGTGCTGAAGATCCTCTTCATTTGACGAATATTTCATCTTTTTATTCTTTGTCCAAGAATTCACACAAATTTGGTGGCCTTCTATGATGGGTTACAGAGTTGGTGGATAATGGAAGCACAACTGATGTCATCTACCTGGATTTGTGCAAAGCATTTGATACCATTCTGCACACATCCTTGTCTCTGAATTAGAGAGATGGCAGCTTGATGGATAGACCACTCAGTGGATAAGGAATTGGCTGGATGATTGCTCACTCAAAGAGTTGTGGTCAATGGCTCAATGTCTAAGTGGCAATCAGTGAAGAGTGGCGTTCCTCAGGGGTCGGTATTGGAACTAGTTCTTTAACATCTTTGTCAGCAACATGGGTGGTGGGATCAGGTGCATCCTCAGCAAGTTTGCCAACAACACCAAGCTGTGTGGTGTGGTCAACATGCTGGAGGGAAGGGATAGTGTTCGGAGGGACCTTGACAGGCTGGAGAAATGGGCCTATGCAACTGCATGAAGTTCAACAAGGCCAAGTCCAAAGTCCTGCACTTAGGTTGGGGCAATCTCAAGCACAAATACAGACTGGGTGGAGAATGAATTGAGAANAGTCTGGAATGTCAACAGTATCCTGGGCTGCATCAAAAGAAACATGACCAGCAGGTGGAGAGAGGTGATTCTCCCCTTCTATTCCACTCTCATGAGATCTCAGCTGGAGTACCTGTACCCAGCTCTGGAGTCCACAAAGTGAGAAGGATATGGAGTTGTTGGAGTGAGTCCAGAGGAGGTTCATGAAGATGATCAGAGGTCTGGAGCACCTCTCCTATGAAGACAGACTAAGAGAGCTGGGGTGGTTCAGCCAGGAGAAAGAACGCTCCGGGGACACCTCATAGCAACCTTCCAGTACCTGAAGAGCCTGAAGGAAAGCTGGAGAGAGACTTTTTACAAGGGCATGTAGTATTAGGGCAAGGGGAAACTATCTCAAACTGAAAGAGGGTATATTTAGATTGGATATTATGAATAAATTCTTTCCTGTGAGAGTGGCAAGACACTGGCACAGGTTGCCCAGAGAAGCTGCAGTTGGCCCCTCCCTGTCAGTGTTCAAGGCCAGGTTGGATGGGGCTTTGAGTAACCTGGTTTATTGGAAGGTGTCCCTGCCCAAGGCATGGATGTTGCAACTGGATGGTCCTTTCCAACCCAAACCATTCTATGATTCTATGATACTATGCTGTGCTACTTGTCAGCATTAAACTGAATGTGGTTTCTTCTTTTTGCTGTGCCTGAATGCACCGCTACTTTGTTTATGTTAGTACTGATTAGTCAAATTGGAAGTCTAGTGCTTATTTTGAGACTCTTGCTTATAACATTTTTTCAGCCTGAAAGAAAGGTTTAGTTAGGTGTGAAAGACAGAGAAATCATCACCAGCATTTGCTTCCTCTGCTTGCAGATATGCTTGGCTGCTGTCATCAGATCTCATATACAAAGCATGGTCTCACTTGGTAATGATTTGGATAGGAAATGGCATCATGCATGAAAATTCAGCAAGTAAATGTAGTGCTAGAATCAGATGGCATGCTTGTTCGCCTGAAATTTTTCTGAACAGGTGCTTCAGCATTGTCTCAGGGTCCTGAGGGAAGTGTTTAAATTTAATTCAGGAATAAAACCAAGCTCCCAACTGCTTGAGACGATTAAAAATCCCAAGACTCTTTTTGCAAGAATAACAGCATGACCCTGATTTCTTGGCCAAATTCCAGACAGTGAAATTGTATTCTACCAGTGTGAAATATAACTGTTACTTGAATTGCAAAGATATTGTGAATTTCTACCAAAAACTCCTGTAGAGTTTTGCATGCTTTCAATGGTTGTTGTGTCCACCACTTAGACACAGCTTTTCTGGAGTGGGACCGGTAAGTCAGTCTATCTCCACAGCTTATTGGAAGAGAAGAAATAAATTGAACACAAAATAGCATCATTATTTCCTATGGTAGAACTATTATTTTCTCAAACTCTATCAAGTCATTGATTACTTTTCATGATTCTTCTTAGTGATGCTGGTTTGAGATTCCTCACAGGAAAGGAGATAATTGAAAGATAGATTAGAAAAGCAAGCAGTTGGGATGAAACTAAAACAGAAAATGGTATGAATGCTAGGCATGGCATGCTGGCACTTTAAATGCTTGGTCTCAGGAGAATGGCTATTGCATAAGAAATTTCATTTTTTTAATTGATTCTTTTGAAATGAAACAGACATATGTAACCATACAGAAAACATCCTACCTATCTATTATAGTAGGTCTTTATGTGACAGCTCTAATACTGGAGGGTCTAAATTGGAAGGAAGGATTCAATATAATCTGTGCTGCCTCATTCCAGCAGCCCAAGCCCAGTAGGTGTGATATCTCCTGCATCAGACACCTACGGAATAAGAAAGTTCTCTGTAGAGTTAAACCACAAATGACGTTTAATATATTATAAATTGACCAAGGAAAATAAAATTTTCTACCAGGGCAGAAGTGTGATTTACACAGGCCAGGGAAAAGAAGCAGTATTCATGTTGTCTCAGCTAGTAATCAACTGATGCCTTGCCAGAGAAACAGAGCTTAGGACATTTCTATTCCATTGCTAAAGATGATAATTTTTCCTCCATTCTTCCCAGACTTAAAGGCTGGCTGGACGTAAGATACTGCCTGAGGGCTTTAACTAAGGAGGATTTCTATTTACCAGGCCCTTCATATACTACTGAAACTGTGTAGATGAGCAAGTATAATTTAAACCATAGCCAAGGGACCCTTGGTTAGAAGCAGTTTGTTAGGAGCACACATAGGAGCTCTTAAGCTTCATATAAATAAATATTGCTTATGCTCTCTCCTTCCAGCAGTATTTTGGCCACTACCTTCTGTCACTAGCAGACCTTCTGCCTTTGGGCTGAATTCCAGCAGCTGTTTTCATTGCCCTCGTCTTCTCATTCAAGCCCAAGTTTTCATTTCCTTCTTTCTGTTTTTCTGCTAAGGGCTTTTCTGCTCTGTGATGGAGTGCCATGGGGACAATGTGCTTAATCTGTTGCCCTGTTCTTTCTTAGAAATTTTGAACACGAGCAGATCCCCAGGGCTTCAGAAAACAACCCCATCTGACCTTAGTCTACTTCTTTCTGTGTACAGATTCAAGGCCAAAGAGAGCACTGGGTTTAGGTATTAACAATTACTTTACATGCCTGAGAGACAGCAGAATTCATATGGACAGAGGAAGCAGTAAAGGCATAACAAGTGTATTGCAGCTCATCTATTTTTCTTGTGCATGTGCTAAATAGTTTGGCTGTCTCTGGAGCCAGAGCTGCCATATGAGGGGCACATCCTTTTGGGAAGGTGCTGCACTTGACTCTGCTGGCTTTTGCTTAGTCAAGAGCTTGCACCATCCTGAGAGTCTTTTCTGAAACAGGAGATGTTCTTCACTCTCCTAGATATGCTTTTGTAGAGTCCCTTACAACTGCTCTATAAAAAGGCCTCTGTATGTTCTCTAAGTGCTTGTTGAAAATGAGTGTGATTTTTGATTGGGCCAACTGGAAGTGTTGGCCTGGTGCAGAATAAATATTTTCTATTTATGGGGTCCCACTGCTGTGCAGAATCTCCAGAAGTTAGTTGTTCTAGAATATGACAAGCAAAAAGATGTATTTTTCTAACATTCACTGTAGAGGTGGATCAGAGTGCTAACTGATTGTTGATTGATAGAGCAGCCCCACTGACCATTACACTCAGGTGTTACTTGTTTTGTAATAATAAGGTTAACTACTTAACAAGACTAAGGACCTTAAAAGGCAGGGCTGGGGGCACTAGGGTACCTCAGTGCCTGAGCACCAGAGGAGAGAGCAGGATGTACTCTGTGTGGTGGATGTCGTAAACTGCTAAACCTACAATACCAGCAAGAATATCAAGTGCTGGAATGGCGGTCGGCTCTGCGCACCCAGCGCTCCGGGGCGGCTTGCCGTCAGATTGAGGTTACATCTCCCAGCCTTGCCTGGATCCCCAACATCTACAATTCACAAAGCATTCATTTTAAATAGAATCACAGCTTTTCTTTGCAAATCTGACTTTCCCGCTTGTATATGTTTTCCTTTCTCAGTCACTCCTTATTTTTTTCAAATGCTAGGCCACCACCTACATTATTAAATATTATATCAAGTATGTGTAGGACTAGGTAGAGTAAAATCAATTGTGTTCGTAATTTAATCTGAATGATGTGGTTAGAATCGTACCTCAAAGGCATAAAACAATTTTGTCTTCTGACTACACATATTTGGGAAGGAGACTAGATGTGATATAAGCATTTAGAACTCATGGGTTCTCCACTGTCAGTTCAGCTCTGTGTTTCTTGCTAGTGTGATAGCTATACTCAGTGTAGTATATTCTGTGCGAGTATGTATCCCTTTTGAAATACACAGCAACTTAAACCTTGGTGTTCTTTAAATTGGCTTGAAATGAAACTATTCCCTCAGTTACAAATACATTGCAAAGAGATGGTGAGAGTAGTTTTACTAGATTGATTTCCCATGTCAGAAGAGACACTTTTTTTCCCAAATGCACAGATTAGAAACTGAAAGAAAGCAATATGATACTCAACATGGTACAACATGCAGGGAACTTAGAAGCAGGTACAGTCTTCTCATGTGACTCAAAACCTCATGGAAAATAACTGCTAGTAACAAATGCCATGTTGTCATCAGAGACCTGCATTTATAGATAAGTAGGAGCTTTGACAAAGGTTTTAGTCATTAACATTTATCACACTTTTTTAGTGCAAGTATACTCATGGGTAAAAAATTGGTTGTGCAGCTGTCAAACCTTGTTAACAACAAGGTCTTGGTTTTTAATAACCAGGGAACCATCTATGAGGATAGAGGATTGCTTCTAAGAGATAGGATCCATTCTATAAAGAGGAACAAAAGCCATCTTTGCCAGCTGGCTGGCCAACCTGTTGAGGAAAACTTTAAATTAGGAATGATGGGGGAGGATGACCAGTGGTAATGTGAGGAAGTGGTGGACAAGCTTTGGATGTGAGGTGGTATAAACAGAAGGGATGTTGTAATCAACAAAACAGGGCATAAGGGATCCCCATCCAAGCATATCCACATAAATAAGGAAGTCTTTTCCAGGCAGAGCTACAGGCAAAGCTCCCATGACATTTCTGGGAAATCAACACGACTTGCTGCCTCTCTGAAGGAAACAAACAGGAGGAATTAGAGGCCTGTGTGCAGTTACAGAGTTATGATCTCATTAGAGTCATGGACGCATGGTGAGGTAGCTCACATGACTGGAGTGCTATGGTAGGTGGATATAGGCTATTAAGGAAGGTCAGGCTGAGACAGCAAGAGAGGGTCAAATTTTACATGAGACACCAGCAAGGTGCATGGATGTGGATGAACAATAAGCTGATGAGAAATGATGAGTCAGGATTAGATGGCAAACTAACTGGGGTGATATGGTTGGTTTATGCTACAGACTGCCTCTCTAGGAAGAAGTAGGTGAGGTCTTCTTCTCAGGCCCTGTGTCTTATGAGAGACTTGAAGCCCCACAGTATATGCTGGAAAGAGATTACAACTGGAAAGAGATTACAGCAGCGCATGGGAAATCAAGAGGTTTTGGTAATGCATCAATAGTACCTTACTGATAAGAGTGATCAAGGAGCCAGTGAGGGGAGATACTTTGTTGGACCTCATACAAACAAGGAAGAATTGGACAGGAATGTAAAAGACGGGGGAAGGAGATGGTGACTGTGAGATGGTGTTAATGATCCTGAAAGAAGGGAGCAGGGCAAAAAGCAGGACTACAACCTGGAATTTTGGAAAACACATTTTAGCCTCTTACGAAATCTGGTTGAAAAAATCCCATGGGATGCAGCCCTGGAGAAACGAGGTGTTCAGGAGAGCTTGTTGATTTTCCAGGATTACCTCCTTCAAGCCCAAGAAAGGTCTATTCTGTCAAGTAGGAGGCCCTCATGGATGAACAAGGAGATGCTAATTGAACCCAGACACATAGGAACTGTGCAAGAAGTGGAAGCAGAGGAAAGGGGACCTGGAAGGAATAAAGAGACACTGTATGAGCATGAAAGTATGGAATTAGGAAAACCAAAGCCCTTCTCTAGTTAAATCTGATGAAACATAGGAAGAGCAACAAAGAAGGTTTCTTCAGACACATAAGCACCAGAAGGAAGTTGAGAGAAAACATGGGACTGTTGCTGAATGGGACAGGGGATCTGATCACAAAGGACATGGAAAAGGCCAAGGTACTCTTTTCCACCTTTACCTTGGTCATTATTGGTAAGATCAGCCTCCAGGAATCCCAAGGTAATGAGCATCTTGTTAAAGAACATTCAAACAAACTGGAGATACATAAGACTCTACAATCATGAAATGCACCCACAAGTCCTGACAGAGCTGACCAATGTCATTGCAAGAACAATCTTGATCAGCTTTGAAAGTCTGTGACAGCTGAAGAAGGTTCTTGAGTACTGGAAGAAAGCAATTGTCATTCTTGTTGTCCCAAAAGGCAAGAACAAGCATTCTGGGAGACACAGGCCTGTCAGCCTCACCTTTATTCCATGGAAAGTGATAGACTGAATCCTCTTTAAAAATATTACACATAGAGAACAAGAAGGTCATTTGGGGTACTCATCAAGGATTTATGAAGGGGATATCATTCCTGACCAACATTATAGACTTCGGTGATGAGGTGACTGTCATGGTGGATGAGAGGAGAGCAGTGGATGATTTTCAACTTATCTTTAGCAAGGTTTTCATCTCCATCTCCCACAACATTCCCACTAACAAACTGATGAAAACATGGGCCATACCTGACCAGTGAGGTGGATTGAAAACTAGCTGAATGGCCACACTTAAATTGTTGTAGCCAGGAGACAAAATTCAGCTACAGTCCAGTTACTAGTGATGTACTCCAAAATCCTGGGCCAATATTGTCCAACTTCTTCATTAATGACTTGGATGATGGGACAGAATGCTTCCTCAACAAGTGTGAGAGGAGTGGTTGGTAGACCAGAAGGTGTGTTACCACCCAGAGGAGCCTGGACGAGTTACAGAAATGAGCTAGCATTTAGGAAGTTCTACAAAGGCAAGTGCAAAACTTTGCATTTGGACAAGATTAGTACCAGACATCAGGAGAGGCTGGGGATTAATCAGCTGGAAAGCAGTGTGGCAGAAAAGGACCTGGTCCTGGTGGACACCAAATTTACCATGAACCATCAATGTACTTTTGTGGCAAAAGAGACCGAGGGCATTGAGAGCTGCATGAGGCAGCGCACTGCCAGAAGGTTGAGCATGGTGATACTTTCCCTGTACTCATCTGGAGTCCTGGGTCTTATGCTGGGCTCCCCAGTAAAAGAGTGACATCAAAAGACTGGAGTGAGTCTAGCAAAGGACCACAAAGAGGTGAAGAGACAGGAGTATGTCAAGAAGAAATGGGCATAGGGTAAAATACAAAAAAAAATTAAATAAAATCGTTTAAGCATAGGGAAAAGCTGTTTGTTTGGTTTTCTTTACTGTGAGGGTTGTTGAATGTGGGGACAGATTGTTCAGAGGGGTCTAAGGCAACAGTCTGCCTCCAACTGTCTGCCAGGTGATTCTACACTGCTGACTCCCTGCCAGGACAACTCTGTGTAGATTGGCAGATGGCGCACAGCACCGTGTTGGTACTCCCTGGCACTTCACGATGCTGTGTTGCTTCTCACTGTGCCGCTCCTCCCCACTGCCCAGCACTGTGCCAGTCCTCCCAGTGCATGGTGAGCTCTGCAAAGCCCTTGAACATCATCAAGGGCTCTGTGTGTTGCTGTGGGGAGCCCCTGGGCCTGGCGGTGAGCAGCCTCTCATGGGAGTTGGATGGGGGGACTGCAAGTAAGCTCTTTCCTGCCCTGCCTGCAACATACATGACATTAGGGGGAGAAGGAGGAGGTGTGCAGGCACAGGGGTAAGCAGCTGGGGAGGTGGGGGGGAGGAAACTGGACACCTGAGTACTGCCTGGTGGGAGAGCCAGCTGTTTTGTCATACAAGCCTTGATGTTTTGAAATACAAAAATTAAAATTTTGGCCAGCATAAGCATAGCCAGATAACATGCAGGCAGGATGGAATGTGTGTGGAGACAACTACAGGGAAGCCAGGGAGCTTTTTTCTCAGGAAGGCAGGGAGCAGACAGTTGACCCACTGCAAGGAGGACTGCCAACACAGCATGGCACAGTAGGGAGGACTGGCATGGTACTGTGTGACAAGGAGGATTTGCAGAGGGCCATGTGGCAGGGAGAAGAGGTGTAGTGCTGGGTGGCAGCAAGAAGTGGTTTGGGGAGGAGAAGCACCAAGCAGCAGCATGGCAGGGAGGATGGTGCAGAACTGGGCACCATCTGCCAATCCACATAGTGTTGTCCCAGTAGAGGGTTGGTGGTCTCCATCCTTGGAGATATTCAAAACTCAACAGGACACAGCCCTCAGCAACCCACTGCAGCTGACTCTGCTTGAGCAGGAAGATTGGTCTAGGTGACGTGTTGAGGTACCTCCTAACCTCAAGAATTTTACTATTGTGTGATATTTAAAAACTGGGTGATAATTTTTCTCAGCCTAATTATTTGGACAGCCACTTAAGATGTGTTTGGGTAATAGTGTCCAATAAAACAAGCAAGAATTACCTCTTTAAAAGAATAATGTTAAATAAAGTACAGGACTTTGCATCAAAATATCATCATGTGAAAGAGAAAAAATTGAGTTTGGAAGTAATATGTTAGGCAGCGCTAGTGTCTGTTTGAAATCTGGCAGTTGTGTTCCAAATAAATTGCAGCAAATACAGTTGACCTCATTAAGCCCTGGAAATCAAATTACTTGGGATAATTAATCTGTGAAATAAATATTGAGTGTCAGGATTTCCATATCTCGTCTTCTCACTCTCTTCACTTTTACCTGCCTCCTTCCCTTTGGGAAGTTCAACCAACAGGAATTTTTAGCACACCAAGAATTTGTAAATGATAAAGTGTAACTTTGTCAAAAATAATGTCAGGTGGCAGGACTACTCTGACATAGTGCATTAAAATGGAATAAAAGTAACATCAAATGAAAGTATCTGCAGGGAAGGTAGTGGATATGTAATGATGCAACGTAGAAAAGGACCTTTGATTTAATAAGGTTCAATTTCATAAAAGTGAAGGTCATCAAATGTGAATGTCATTGAAGTAATCAGATAGTCCTGAAATTTCTATCTAATTGTTAAAGGAGACAGCTAAATAAGTGTGGGTACCATCCTGAATAACAAAATAATGCACAACTTAATGTGATCAAGAACAGAACTGGGCCCAGAAGCAAGCCTTAAGTCTATTGCTTTGCTTGTTGCTGAACGTAGACAGTAAATGTTTGTGTGGTCATACTAAACAGAGGTTATCTTGCTCTTTGTTTGCTGCTAAAAGTTGTGCAACAAAACTTGGTATTGATACTTGTTTTGAATTGTAGAAGATTCTTCTAACATAGACGAGGTTTTTGACTGGAGTAGGAATGAAGCAATTAATATACACCATCTGTATAACATCATATAGAAAATAATAACTTGTGCCTTTCTTCTTGTATAAAAGGATTAGAAAGATCTGTCATTCTCCAAAATTTGTTTTAATTTCTTCATCTGTACTAACACTAGTAAATATAAGAAAAAAATTAAATGTCTTTTCTGTTCCTATATGACAAATGGGACAGTGAGATGAAGAAAATGAGTAAAGGGGCAAGAATCCTTTCCAAAAGCCTCCTTTCTGGTAGTGACATCAGGGAAACTGACTGCAAGGGAACTTGTAGGCGATTTAGGTTTCTTAATGGCAAGTAAAAGGTAGATATTTGTAGGTCTGTATGTAGCACACTCCTATGTAGCAGGGATGTTTTAGGAAAACTGAGAAGCTACTGCTGTGCTGATTGACTGTCCAGCATTGAGGGGGTTATCATACACTGAAACTCCTTCCTCACATACAGTTGCCTGAAGCAAGTTTGGTTGCTTGTGTCCTCTGGAGTCAAGATATTTCTGTAAAGTGCTGTTATCATGGCCTCTCCTCAAAAACTATGTGGGTGTTTTTAGAAGCTGCATGCAGTTTCTTCCACAGCCTTTCTTATCAAGAACATGCTTATTAAATGTTTACTTCCTGGAACATTTGTCTAAAACAAACATTGAAGAGGTTTCTTGTTCCTCAGTAAATATTTTTCCTATGTAGATTTATTTCAGGCCAAAGCAAATCCCAGGGGACAGAGCGTCCTACAACTCCAGAGCATTTAGCAACAAGTATGTGAATGTGTCCTTAAAATGTGTTTAAATACAGCAAGATTTTCCTTGAATGAAAATGCTCACGTTTTTCTTGACTTCTTCAGGAGTTATGTAGTAATTCTTATTCATGTTGATGGAGTCTCCCTTGAGTTTGTTGGTTTACATTAGACAGATTTTCAAAGTAAGGCAATAGGCTTATCTGTTTCGCATGAAGATTTTATTTTAAAATTCACATGAATGGTCGTATTAACTTTTCAGTGCTCGTTGGAGTCACTCGGGACAAAAACACAATGAGAAGAGTCTATTTTGCCATTTGTTCTTAGCCAAATATAAGTACAGACAAAAACAAAAAAACCCACATAGGAAAAGTAGTTAACAAGGAATTTGTAAAAAAGTGCAAATTTTACTGGTGAAAAAAATGTGTCATCCAGTCATTGCTAGTTCAAAAGACTTCGCTTTGAAGTTATGTAGTATAGTTTATGTCTGTACTAGGCCCAGGCAAATGATTTGTGTGAATTCATTGAATTCAACTAAGATGTTCCCGGGTCTCAGCTGGGCACACAGTGCAGTTACTTTGTCAATTTGAAACATGCCACAACACTGTGCCAGCACTCCATGCTGTGGAAACACACCTTGGAGTGAGTGAAGGAGGGGCAATCTCTGTTACATATCCACAGTTATCTAAAAGAAGAAACCTGGCAAATCAGGAGTTTCTCTCCGAACCTCGCTTTAACTGGACAGCATAACTAAGTGCTAAACCTGCCATGTGTTTCCATATTCGTTCCACGTCCCTTCAGATCTGTACTGGCTCTTTGGGCAGGTTCTTGCCATTGCTGAAGGCTTCTGTGCAGAACATTCTGATTTACAAATAGTGGTGGAAGAATGCAAGCATAAGCTCCCAGAAAACCTACAGGCAGTGTTCAAAAACTCCACAGAGCCAGGGTGCAAATCCTGCCTCCTAACACACGCTGAAGCACATGCCATCTCATCTTCATTCTTGTTGCTACACTTGAATGCTGACACATGCTACCATCACATCTTCACTTTGCTGTGTGCACATCACTTTGGACATGCAAAGGACTGCTAGGGACACAGTGGGAACAGGTCTTAATGAAAGTAAACATTAGTCATTTCCCTGCCTTACGAGAACCAGTGTCTCTTTATTTTTCTTTTTAACATCGTTGTGGTTTTTTGTTTTTCAAAAATACACGTACTGTACAATGTGTAATAACTTGATCCAGGGAAATACAGCCAAAACCACATGCAGATGGAAAGCTAAAGTTGTTTAGAAGGTGCAAAAACAATTTATGATCAGTTAACAGTAAGGACAGAAGCAGACTGTGGCAATTCATTTTCCATTGGTTGGTGTTACTGCCATGGATATAGACTGAAATGACACAGTAGTTACTGAAATAGTGTGTATTTATGCCTGGAATAAAACAACATACACACTGCATAAGAAAATGCATTTTTTTCTCAAGGTGAACAATAGGCTTTTCCCCTATGTGCTAATAATGCATGTGCCTGATTAAATTTTACCCTAGTCTCTGTGCACAAGCCATTCATTCCATAAATGTGGAAGACTAAGCGTGGAAATACTCAGAGTCCATTTTACAGGCAAAGAAACCAAAACGCAGAAAAGGAAAGTGATTAATTCACTGTCCAAGAGGGAGCCAGTGGAACATCTGTGAAGAGCGACCTGCTTTTTAATCCCTGTCCAACTCTGTAACTATAAAGCTATGCTTTCCAGCTAGAAATAATAGTCATTCTTAGGAGATGCAGAGGGTTGTAATGTTTGCAACAGACTTGTGCTAAGACCTCTACCTAGATTGGAGCAGCACCTGAGGTACACAGGCCAGTGTGCTTTCCTTGAATTTAGAAGCTTTCTTCTTCTACTCTGCTCAGAAGGGGTTTACACATGCTGTGTGTAAACCCTTCACAAATACTGTTAGATTTCCATGGGCAACCTGTTAGTGGTGCTTGTCAAATGACTAAACTGTTGTATAGAGGAGGTAAGACAGGGTTAATAGGAAGATATAGGGAGCAAAGTTTAAGAAGATTTTGTGTTGTGACATCTCTGCTGGACAGGGGGAACTTTCTGACAGAAAACAGTGTTTCACTTGGTAATGTGACCTCTTGGTGAAAATGTGACCAAAAAGGCTATGTAGTGAGTTTGAGATGCATTTGGAAAGACAGCACAGGTTTGCTTGCAATAGTAAGACAGTTTTAAAAGTTATTGAGAAAACTGAGCTAACAGCTGCATTAAGAAGTCAGTAAAAACAGCATAAGGGAAGAACTCTGTGCACTACAGCAGGTTGTACTGGGATAGCATATTTGTTCAAGTAAAAGAACAAACATGGTTTGGTAAGACAGTGAGTGCCTACAGGACAGGAGGCAGCAGATATTGGTATAGTGGGATCAGTGTTGAGAAGGCTTACTGCAAAGGTAGGAGGGTTGTAAAAATAAATCTAAAATGTAGGAGTGCAAAGTGGTAATGAAGCATTTTTCAGAGCCTCTTTTACATAAACTGGGAGAGAATAGGAAGAGTGAGAATAAAGGGCATTTAAAACTAGTATGAGAGGAGCTAGAGAAAAACAAAGGGAAAAAATCTGTATTATCAAAGGGAGGATTCTTTGCACTGAAAGACAGCCCACCCTCTTGCAGTGATACCAAGACAAATTCTGCTCTCAGTGCAACTAATGTAAAGCCTGACTAATTCCATCTGTCACTTACTCTAGTGCAAATCTAAAAGAACTTGCATGGAATACTGGAGTTAATTGGGATTTACTTTGATCTATCTAAAAAGCAAGATTTTACACTATCTTATATCTGGCAGGCTTTCCTCTTTTATCTTCAATTTCAGAGCAGTAATTAATTTACTCCATTCATTTTGGTTTCTTTGTTTTGCTTTTACTCTCCCCCCCCCCTTTTTTTTTCTTTTTCTGTTTTGCAGTGGCAGCTTACTGAAGCTCAAGCAAAAGAAACCAGGCTCTTCCCTGTCTAGACTGTCTCTTTAAAGTGTCATGTGAAATGTTCCTGCAGCACTTTCCTAAGACCCTGATAGCTGCTGTTTATGTTGATATCATCCACTCTATAATAGGAGCTTAATCTAAGCGTGCCCTTATGTTATGCTTCAAATCACACAGGTTTCAATTCACACTCCCCCAAAAAGCAAAAATGAGATTAGCATCTAAATTGAAATTGAAGCTAAAGAAACCTGTGGAAAAAGAAGTGTAAAAAAAAAAACCTGAGTAACAGTTCTGGGTTTCTTTTCACCCTGTTTCTTGGTCATTTCCCAGCAAATAAGCTCTCAGCAACAAGCACTGAACTGTGTCTGGTCTTGCACAGGTGTGTTGAGAGATGAAAAAGGGAGAAAATTAGCCCCATATAGTTAATGCCATTAACTTCAATGAACATGTGACTCCACCAAGAAAGCCTCAGTTCAGCCCAAGTGAGGATGCAAAAGCTAGAACCACACCATCATTCCCTAGTTGGAGGTGCAGATAAAGCGTGTTCCCCGGGCAGTCAGTGTTTCCATGGCCAGTGGCAGCCAACCTCCCTCCACTCTCCCCTCCTTAGAGCTTCAAGAATAATTTGCACATTCAGACATGCTCTCTTTTGGCGCCCGACTGCCCTTGGACTCTGACACAGAGATGGCAAGCAGTTTGAATAAAGAGAAACTCTTTTAAGATACTGTTCTATATCCTTAGTATATCACCAGTTCTTACGCATATTCTTAAAACAATGTTCAGAGGTAAAGTCAAAGAAAAAAAAATAAAATGCTGCTCCTTCTACCAAAAACGCACAGTGTGGTTTCCAGCTTGCTTTGCACATGGTCACTCATGATAAGAAGTAAGGAGATCATCTGCCTCGGCAAATGATCATTTGAGTCATTTGGGTCATTTGCCGGGGCAAACGGCTCGAGCGCAGGCTCGGCCCGCAGCGCAGCATGGAATCGCGGCAGAACCGGCCGAACCCCAAGGGTTCGGAGAGCACCAGTGCTGAGCAGGACCACGGCGAGAGGTGGAGGCGCCCTCAGAGCAGCCCCGCCCCGGCCGGGCGAAGCCCGAGCTGGGGGACGCGCGCGGGCGGGAGCGGAGCGAAGGGTGCGGGCGAATGGGGCGGGCGCGGCAGGCGGGGCGGTGGTGTGCGG
>VZRW01006118.1:0-13512 GCA_013398125.1 Aegotheles bennettii | reverse complement strand
CCCTTTCAAACTATAACAGAGGGTGACACTTATGGTCTGGAATACTTGGGCCGTCCAGCTTGGGTCAGCTGCCCTGGGCTTTGTCCCTCCTCACCCAATGCATGGTTTCTCTGAACAGAAAAAATAATTTTAGAATTCTGTCCCAGCAAAACCAGGACAGTATCTCTAAGTGTTTAGGAAAAACAACCACAATTTTATATTAGTTATCCTTAGCTGTGTTGTGTGGTGGAAAACCAGTTACCTGCTTACATTTTGCTGAATCTGTAACTTTCACAGACAAAAATCAGTTCTCTCACAAGTAGCAATTTGAGCCTTTTTTCTCCACTAAGAGAAGTCATTTAAGCATATCTTGTGTATTTGGGAGCACTAAGGTAAGTTAAACCTGATTTATCATGGGTTTGTACCTTGTGGTTAGTTGAAGTTAGTTGTGGTTAGGAAACCAGGAAGGTTCAAGCTCCAGTTGAAGCTTTTCCTGTATTTGCAGCTTTTAAAAGATGATTTTTCCCCTGCAGCATTTTAAGCCTGTCCTTGTGGGTGGGGGTGCATTGTGAGTGATGGGCAGCATGGCAGCAGTCAGCCACAGCTGCTCCATCATTCAGCTCTGCCTGTGCAGTAAGTGTAGCTCCCTGTGTACAGTTGTGTGGAATGCTGATTCTTAGCCCAGCATGGTACAAGGTGCAGCCTGTGCCTGAAATATCCTCTGGATGCACACCTGTGCAAAAACCCAGAGGAACAGTGACTCAGTCTGCTGAATGTTAGTGCAGTTCCGAAGAACCACAGAGGTTGTGGATAAATTTGAAAACCATCTGTCTGGCAAAAATAATGTTCCCCTCCTTTCTGGTCCTAACATCGCACAGCAGATGCTAGACATGGTGTCGCATCAGGAAAACGTAGTCGCTAAGGAGTTGTGTTTCTTTCGTGGGACAGGGCCCTGCATGTTCTGCAAAAGGAGTTTGTATTTGGTATTCAGAGGGTAGCACATGAGAATCAATCTTGTATTGTTTAACACCAAACAAAGCCTTCCTCTCAGAAGCTGCAAGGTTAATCTGAAGCCAACGCATGGGTATTTTATTCTTTTGCAATGTGGTATCTGCTGTCAAATTACCTGCACTAGGCCGAATTCAGACTTCATTCAAAGCCCATTGAAGCTGATAGCAGGCTTTTCATTGGCCAGCCTTAGACAAAAGAGCTTACAGAGGAAACGTAAGAAGCTTATGAGCTAAAGCTGGCAAGTGATGCAGTAGACAAAGCACCAGGTGTGTATGAGCATTTGTGGTCTCTGCGATTCACAGCAATTCACAGCAGTCACATTCCCTTGTGTTTACTTTATTGATGTTTAAAACTAAAGTAATTGCGGGTAACAACAAACATTTGCTTTTGCAATGGCAGCAGATGATAAAATGTGATGGTGTTTCATTAAGAATTCCGTCAGTGAGACTGTTTTGATTGATGTGTGAAATACATTAACTGAAATGAAAGCCACAGTATCTCACGGGTTCAGGAATACTTTAGCAGATCTGGGGGTTTCGTGGTGCTTTTTTTTCTTTTTTCTTTTTTTTTCCTTGTATTAACAAAAGTTGGTAGATGGATGCCAGGAAAGGGAACTTGCCACAATATATGTCTGGTAGAAAGTTACATGCATCAACCTGCAGTGAGTGCATTGCAATGTGTTTATGAATGGTCAGTGCTTCAGGTCATTTTGTCTCAAAGCATGAGTGCCATGCCAAATCCTTTGGAAGAATGTGTGTTACTGTAGCTAGGCATCTGCATTGACTTGATTGTAACAGCTGTCCCAGGAATGCCCTTACCCGCGCCATACCTATTCCATATGTGAAGATGGCTCTGTGGGTTTATAAGGTTTGGGACCTTGTTTCGGGATACAGTGGGCCACAAGGTTGAATGAAAATTGTATATTTGTCATTTAGCATAGAAGTTTTTTAAAAAATAGGAAGTTATGAGACCATGTGGATTTTTCATCTCATTGTTATGTGAAGGGAGAGAACGACTTTGAAAGAAGTCCTGGAACATGTTATTTTTTGTGTGAACTGAAAACAATAGCTTCTGCAGGCTCATAACCCAAAGATGTCTGTGTGTCAGCACTTATCCTATAAGTTTTCTGTAAATCCGAGTCACGAACTGAAAGTTTTCTGTAAATCTGAGTCACAAATTGAAAGTACATTAAGATTGTTTCAATTCTATATTGTGAGCTTAGAGTCAGTTTTTAGTCCATACAGTAGCCAAGGTTATTGGTTCTGCAGACACAGTGGAACTAAGAAGAAGGGAGATCCCTAGCTATGTTAATGTTCTGTCTCTCTAGATCTCCTTTACCACAGTGTTTGAGTGCCTGTATCGCCTCTGCTTGCTCTGATTACAACAAGTCTGAAAGCAGCAGCTCCTACAGATGTTTTCTAAACTGTAGTGACTGACTACATTCTTTAATAAGGGACACAGCAGCAGTCCACCTCATCTGTGAGATAAACAGGTGGTAACTAGTTAAGCTGAAACAACTCTATGTCTGCCCAAAGGCAAACATCTTGACTTAAAAAATGTGTAGAAACCCTCTACTTGGAACATGAATTTTATGAAAGTAGAATATAAGAGAGGAAATCCCTGTACCATATTGTCAAGAAACTGTTCTAAGAAGAGAGCCCATCCTGTTACCCTTTCTCAAGTTAAGTACTGTCTGCAATTTATACACCTTCTTGGAGGCAGGTATCTTACAAAATCAGTCATTGATCAAGGTGAATGCAAGGTTTTGTGTGCATACAAAAGAATTTCACTGTTCAAGCATTTTCCACATAAACATCTTTTCCAGTGCAGAAATACAATATATGCCTTTCTAGCAAAAAGGAAAATGCATTCTTTACTTCCACTACTGCATTGTGAGAAAAAAGCTTTGAAGATAATCTGGGCAGGCAGCTTGCATTGGAGTTAGAAGGGAGGACTCCAGGTGAATTTAGCCTGTTAACTTGGCTTAAAACCAGAGCTGCCTTGTTTCCCTTGTTGTTTCAGCAAACCTAACTTTTGAGTCTGGCCTTTTCAAAGCTGGGTGACTTGCAGCAATTGCAGTCATTTTTCTTCTGCTGTCTGTGGAAATAGGAGTTCTGTAAAAAGAGTTAGGTGAAATTGTTTTCAAGTGATCTGTAAAGAGCTAGTACAGAAGTGGCTTTGTGCATGACCCTTACTGGTTTCTACAGTCTGACTTTTGCATTCAAAGATAGATATCAGCAGCTGACATTCTTGTAGGTGGCCTGAAGTAATCTGAACTTCACAGTTACGTGTAACCAGTGTTACAGACATGCCAAACCTCCAAACACCCACACTCACATGCACGTGCATGTACACACACACACACACACGCAAGGCGCTTTCAATTAATTTTGTCTCTGGGGCTCTCCTTCAGTCTGGAAGAGCTCCTACGATCTCCTGTGCCAAGCACAGAGTCATCTCTTACTCCAGGAGGTAGTAAGTGTGAAAAATAACCAGTCATAGGAAGAAATGTGTCCTATATAGAGCATGCAAATAGCTTCCTAGCTGGAATTGATGAAATGTCTGTTTTTCCCCACACAAGGGTCTCATTTCCAGAAGAAATCTGAATGAGGCAGAGTCACATTTAGACAAGTACAGTGAAGGCTTGGGGGGTAGTTCAGACAGACAAATGGGTATTTCATGCCAAGTTAAGCTCAGACAGCATGTATCAGCAAATTGTTGACATAGCATTAGTAATTGATTTTCAACATATATTGCAGGTTTCTAAATGGATGAGAAATTATTCTAAGTCTTGTAAAATACTGTTATTATTAGAAATGGCTTGCCCCAGAAACAGTAATTTTCTTAGCTGGTATATACTGTTGTACCTCTGCAGATACTAGTTAACACCTATTGTTCTTCCTGCTACACAAGGAAAGGACACAGTTTGTAGGAGAAGAAAAGGCACAAGGTTCTGGGAGGAAGGTGCTGACAGACAAGTCCATATCACCTAATCTGGTGGGGGTTTTTTCACTCTGTGCAGCAATAACTTACTGTGACAGTTTGTCACGTTAGCTTTTCATTTACGTAAAAGAGACCAGCTGTTGGTTTATTTCTCTGAAGGAGCCCATAATGGAATTGCTGAAATATTTAAGGCATAATTGCACAAAATGCTATTTCAGGCCTCAATACTGAGGTATGTCTGTCACCAAAAATTCCAAGATGTTTCCTAAATTAAAAGTGGGATGAAGATTTTTCAGGCTTGGGAAAGCAATTTTTGAAACAGCTCCATTTCTGTTTAGATTTCTGCTCCAGTGACAGATATTGTAGGGAACCTTACGTCTAACAGTAGTACTGGGTCTTGTTCATTTCTTTCTAGCCATGACACTCTCTGCATCTCAGCTGTAATCTCTATAAGTGCTATAAGCTATGAGTATTTCTCAGACTTACTTAGCACATAGTCACTTACATACCATGCTGGTTTTCCCCATGTTTTTTAGATTGAAACTGGAGTAAAGTAAACTAGAAATGAGCAAGCCGGTCTCTTGTTATTAGAGGGTAAAAGACTGTGCGGCAAATGAGAATGTTAAATCAGTGAGAAACCTCATTTCTCAAAATGCAATTTGTGAAACTCATGCCCATGATAGAGCCATTTATTGTTCAAACTCCCTTTCATTGAGGGAAAATCACATTATACAGCAATCTGTGTGCCATTGGAATATATTGCTGGGAGTAATGGCATGTGTATCGCTATGTGTATTGCTCCATCAGTGTTTTGGGTCACCCTGTACTGTTCTACCCCCTTCTGATGAAAAAAACCTTGATAGAATATGCCAGCATGCCAGATTGAATTGTGTTCTGCATGTGACCCCCAAAGGAAAGAAGGTCATGGGGCTGTTCAGGCCTCATTTCTGCACCTTTTAATGAGATTCTGAAAGGGCTGGAGAGGAGGGAAAGACCATTTGTCACTTTGGAAACAAAAGAAGAGGCAGCAGAAACAGAATCTGAATGCAAATGAGATATTTTTCCACTTGGGACAAGCTGATTTCCATATTAACTATTTTTTTCTGTATTTGTCCAAATGTATTTCCTTTGCTATTTTGCATTTAGAAGCCAAATGATGATAATGAGTCACATTTGCACGTTTTCTAAAGAAATGCTGAGAATGAACCTACATAGATTAATTATGTTGTGCTGCATTTTAATGGTTATATCTTTAAACAAAGCTGAAATCCACCCGACCTCATGACCTGTGCTCAGTGTGTGCTTTGTCTCTTATTTGGTCATTGCACAGTAAAGAAAGGCAGATAGGGTAAGAAGAAAATATAAACTATTTATATAAATCCTTTTTATGACACTGAGATTATGCACAGTACTTTTCTGGGATGTAGATAATACACATTATTCCTATAAAGAACTTAAAGAATAAGGAAATGTAAACATATAGATACAGTTTCAGGTCCCTTGTAAAGCCAAGGTGCCAATGCAACTTTCTGAACTGCTCTGAGGAGTTTCTGAGCATTGCTAATGGTGTCCAGTCTCTCCTTGGTTGATTGCAGGTGTAAATATTTTACTATAACAGGAGCATGTAGGAGTGAATCTGGCAGGAGAGCATCCAGGGAAGTAGGCAATAATCATCTTCATTAATGATCTGGTGACGGGCCAGAGTGCATGTTCGGCAAGTTTGCAGATAATACAGACTTGTACAGACCTTAGTAATTACTACCTTTGTACTACTCTTTGGAAGACCTCCACAGGCTGGAGAAATGGGCCAGCCAATTCCTGCACCTGGTGGGGAACTACCCCAGGCACCAGTATATACTGGAGACCACCCAGCTGGAACGCAGCTTCATCCTATATGGACACCAAGAAGACCATGAGTCAGCAATGCAACCTTACAACCAGGAAGGCAAACGGCCTCCTGGGCTGCATTAGGCAGATCATGGCCAGCAGGTCCAGGGAGGTGATCTTTCCTATCTACTCATCATCTGGTGTGCCGTGTCCTGTTCTGGGATTCCCAGTTAAAAACAGACATGGACTAACTGGAGCATGCCCTGTGATTGCCATGAAGATGATTAAAGAACTGGAGCATTTTTCGCATGAGAAGAGCCTGAGACAGCTGGGCCTTCCAGCCTGGAGATGAGAAGAACTAAGAGGGATATCTTGTCCATGTGCATAAATACCTGATGGGAGGGAGTAAAGAAGCTGGAGCCAGACTCTTCTCTTTCATGTCCAGTGACAGGATGAGAGGCAACAAGCACAAATTACAGTACAAGAAAATCCATTTAAACAGGAAAAAACCCAACTGTTTTACTGTGAAGATGGTTTAACAGCAGAACAGATTGCCTAGAGAGGTTGTGGAGTCTCCAGCCTTGAGGATATTCAAACCCTGACTGGATGTGTTCCTGGGCAACCTTCTCTAGCTGGCCAGTCTGGACAGGATGTTGGACTAGATGATCTCCAGAGCTGCCTTCCAACCCCAGCAATTCTGTGTGATTCCGTGTTCAATTCAAACCACCCTTCAGGAACTCTGTCTTGATGCCAATCTTCTGACAGGAAACTCCCTCCTAGTCAAGGATATGGTTTTACCATGTCTTTCCCAATTCTCTTTGTAGTGCTCACCAAATGCCTAGCAAGCCTCAGTCATGCTGAAGTGGACATAGTTTTGTCACCCAAGCAAGACTTATGATTGGCTGATGAACTGGCACCTACATCGTGAATGCCGATTCATTCATCTCATGTTAAAAAACTGTTTTTATTCCAAGCTGGCCCTTACTCTCCAAAGCAGGTGGAGGAGGGATCATAGCTTATCAGACTGTTTGTGGCATTCAGTAGTATGACTCTGACCTATCCTGCCCTCAGAAATCAGAGATGGAGCTAGAATTATTAAGACTAATGTTTGGCACTTCGTTTCCACCTTCACTGATATTAGTCTTTGTGAATCCCCATAATACCAGAGGTTGTGTAGTCATTCACAACCCTCCCCCTGTCCCCTGGTACCTTGTCCTCTTATTATTGTCAGCTTTTTCCAATCATAAATGATAATGTAAGGAATTATACAACTGTATGAACAGACAGATTTTCTTCTCAGTCATGCAAATATTGGCATTGTTTTCTTTCCCCTTCAGCTTCTAGATCTGTGGATTTGTCCTTATCCTTAGCAGTTAAAACATCTTTCGTGAGGCAAACAAAAGGAAAATAATACAATAATAAAATGAGAACGCTTGCATCTGCCTAATGTTATCGTGACAGCAGATGATGACAGATACATTAAACAATAAAAGACCTTCATTGAAATACAGACTTGGAGGGGAGGAGGCAATTCAAAGGAGGAAAAAAATTCTCTTTGCTCACTGTGGTTTGATAATAATTATAGCAAAATTAATTACTTGCCCTTCACAGGACCTGAGCAATTATACCACTTAGATCTTCTGAGTTCTGTATGTTTATTTATTGCTAAATTAATTAAATATGGATGGTTTATGACTTCATTACCTTAGTGCAGTCACACTAAAAAAAAATCCTACTGGCACATAAATGAAACATCTGGAAATCTTGGATGGATGAGACTGTTGTGGTATTCACCACTAACCATCACTGTCTAAGCTCTCCTCTGTCTACCTGGTTTACATACTTCAGGCTTACAGCGAGGAAAAATTCAGTCTGTTTTCCTTTTACTCAGTGCTATAACTGATTTCGTATCATCAGTGTTACAAAGCAATCTCAGATAGCTCCAGTGTTGTAATGACTTCTGGCACTTACTCTCTGGACAGGGTTAAACTGTGACACTATGTTACTCACTGACATTATGAGAAGTATTGTAGGAACTACAGGAGTGTGGCATCACCAAAAGAAAAGGCTTGACTGTGGTGGATGCACAACACCGTTGTGCAAGGAGATTCTGGTATGAATAAATCCAGGGCTGAAGCTGCCAGGTTTTCCAGGTGATTTTGGAAGCACCAGTGACAAGTGGAGGAGACATTGTAAAGGCATGATAGACAGCAGAAGGTATCAAAACCTGAGACACAAACAGCACTTGGCTTTGTTTTCAGAGAAAGGTGATGCTAACAGACATTAGAAAGGGAAACTGCTAACACGAGGGGGTTATAACACTCATTAATATCCTCCTTTTTTCACAGTGCAAATTATCTCTGTGACCAAAACATTGCAAAACTATCTTTAAAAAGCTAAGGATGCTGATCAGTTCCTGCCTGGCAGTTCCTGTGGGTCAATTTTCCTTTTAGTTAGGAACAGCTGTATGTCCCTTGTTTTATCTCTTCCCTGCTCATTCATAAAGTATCATTTCTAAGCTTAATAGGAAATAGCAGTAGCTGGACATTTCGAGAGAGACTGTCTCCACCATTGCAAAAAGGGCTGTTTAACAGATTTCTTGCATAAGCCATTGATCAGGTGAGGATTTCTGCTGAGGCAGCATCTCTGTTTCATAAAAATGAAGCAAGGCCTTCTGGGTATCTTAAAAGCAAGTATGCTCAGACAGGATTACCTCTGATAAGCTCTCCAGCAAACTGCAAGGTTTTTTAAATCTGTATTTGAGGGACTCAGAAGATTATGTTCTTTGCTAATAAGCGGCATTAGTGCACAGCTAGGGAAGTGCAGTGCTTTTCTGTTTTCAATTTTCAGACTATTGCTGTAATTACAAAAGCTCAGGCACACTGCAATGGCCATGTACAGTGCTCTCAAGAAAGTAGAGAGGGAAAAAAAAAGTAGGAAGAAGAGAGAAAGCAAAGTCTGCCCTTTTTTCTTCCCCTGTTAGAGTAGGGACGTCATATTGGGGTGACACTTGGTAAAGAGTTTCCAGCTGTGCAGTCTTCCAGTCTATACAGATTGGGTAGTCACGTATCTGTATGGTTGATGTTAGTGGTTTTGTAAATGCGTTAGCCCATATTTTTGATATCAATGTGTAAGTGTTTTGCATGCAGCACAGCTGAACTGAGGTTGCTACAGAAACTGAATGATGAGGTGCTCGACAGCTAGGAAATGACAGGCTTAGGGCTGACCATTAGCAACAGTGGGTCAGTGTTGATAACCAATGGCTCATGGACCATCTCTGGGAGTACTCTGACTCAGACACTGGTACAGCAGGAGGCACTGGGCCTCAGACACTTTCCCTTCCTAAACTCCCCCTGTAATCTTGTCATCCTCTGACAAGGGCATTGTCTGAGTGCAGTAATGTGCACCCCATTTGTGTTTTTTGGCAGAACCACCACACGGACTCTATCCTGTGCTCTCACATCAGTCAAGCTTGTCAATGCCTTGGCTTTATAACTCTGAATCCTTGATGGTCTCATGACACTGTCACATCATCCTTATATTTCTTCAACATTTACTGTCACCTGTGGACTCCAAAGGTAGTCCTTCAATGACTAATTTATTTGTCCCTGGAATTAGATACTGCTGTTTTGTCAGATGTGGTAAGATTTTCATCCCTTTGTGCTCTTAATGTCCATCTTTCTCTTGCCTGTTGTTGGGATTTCTAGATTTTCCTCTTAACAGATTTATATTCACGCAAAACAGGTGTATCTTTTTCTGTTCACAGAATCACAGAATTCTAGGGTTGGAAGGGACCTCGAAGGATCATCTAGTCCAACCCCCCTGCCAGAGCAGGGTCACCTAGAGTACATCACACAGGAACTCATCCAGGCAGGTTTTGAATGTCTCCAGTGAAGGAGACTCCACTACCTCTCTGGGCAGCCTGTTCCAGTGCTCTGTCACTCTCACAGTGAAAAAGTTTCTCCTGATATACACATGGAACCTCCTATGCTCCAGTTTGCATCCATTGCCCCTTGTCCTATCATTGGACGTCACTGTAAAAAGCTTGGCTCCATCGTCCTGACACTCACCCTTTACATATTTGTAAACATGGATGAGGTCACCCCTCAGTCTCCTTTTCTCCAAGCTAAAGAGACCCAGCTCCCTCAGCCTTTCCTCATAAGGGAGATGTTCCACTCCCTTAATCATTTTTGTGGCTCTGCGCTGGACTCTCTCAAGCAGTTCCATGTCCTTCTTGAACTGTGGGGCCCAGAACTGGACACAATCCTCCAGATGTGGCCTCACTAGGGCAGAATAGAGGGGGAGGAGAACCTCTCTAGACCTACTAACCACCCCCCTTCTAATGCACCCCAGGATGCCATTGGCCTTCTTGGCCACAAGGGCACCTTGCTGGCTCATGGCCATCCTCCTGTCCACCAGGACCCCCAGGTCCCTTTCTCCTACACTGCTCTCCAGCAGGTCAGCCCCCAGCCTGTACTGGTGCATGGTGTTGTTCTTCCCCAGATGCAAAACTCTGCACTTGCTCTTGTTGAATTCTTGTTCTCTGAGGACAGAAAAGCTACTAGCCCATGTCAATGTGTCTCATGCATCAATACCTGAGAGCATGTAGACTTTCAGATGCTGAATCTTCCAAAGCCTGAAAGTTTCTACTGGCAATAAACCACATCTTTGATTTCTGATTCATTTTTCTAGGATCCAGACTTCCTGAATTCTTTTGGTGATTGATATGGCTATGGTCTTATTTTGTCAACTGCATCAGTTAGGTCTCTTATATGCTTACAGAATTTTACCTAGATTTCAATTGTTTTCCATACAAACAAATAAAAAATCAGAAATTAATTTTGTGTATAACTTATATTGGCCTATCTTCTGTACTTTGGGCGTGTATCTAAAAAAGGGGAAATTTTTGTTCAGAAGAAACTCTTTTTTTGGCATTTAATATCTTGGTATCTCAGTTTGCTGAAGACCCCAAACCCAATTAAAACCATTCAGAGCCATTAAGCCCCCAAGAATACTGACAAAAGGCATCATTTTATCTCCAAAAGGGATTCAAGAGTGATGCACGCTGGGGAGGAAATTGTTAAACAGTGGGTCAGAATTTGTATCTGCTAATTGCTTCCATTCCTCTAGTTTTCTTCCATTTTTGTGCAGCAGAAATTTCTCCAGAGGTTGCCACTAGAGTGTATTGCATATTTAAATTTAGTGGCACTGACTCTGGCTGCAGGAGCAGCTGAGATGACTGGAGAATAGTTATTCAAAAAGGAGTAACAATTAAGAACTAATTATATTTCTGTAGCATGTACACTGTGAATTTGCTCTGATAACGCACAGTAAGATTTGCTGCTACTTCAGGCTTTCTGGATCACCCAAGAGGAAATGGATCCTTCCCTTAAAAAAGAAAACACAGATGGGCCTCCTTGATTACACTGTTTACCACTTTCAGCAGAATCTTGAATTCACTGCCATTTTTCATCTTTTTGCTCACATTTCTGAATGCAAAATCTATCTTTTCCATCTATTGATATAGGAGAAATTACCATGTCCTAGAGAAGAGTTTAAAAAAATTTAGGCCTATTAATCATTATAGTATCAGTCCTGAGCATATTTACTTGTTTTATGCCAATAGTTGACAGATACCTTCTGGCCACTTGAAAAGAAATAATATATTTTTTGTATAAATGAAGAGTAGTTTCTTTTTGTTGTCTTAACCTCAGAATATCTGTAACGCTGTCTGCAGCGATCTGTAACATGGTGTGAACGAGGAGGAAAGCTATATTTAAATCAAAAGAACTGTATATGAACAGGCAGAACAGAATTCACAGCTGAGTTTTTCAGTTTACATATCTAGCAAGACAGAAAGTATTTATTTATACCCTTTGGGCATTATGCATACTGGGTAATATGCAATTGTCCCACAGGCACATTAAGGACTTGGAATCAGAAACTACCTAAGTAAATGTACAACCTGCTATTTACTAAGATGATATACTGTTTGATTTTATACTCATATGCTGTCTTACATTAGAGTTTTTTGTTTAGAACTAGGGGATGTATCAAATTAGTGCTAACATTACATTAAAAATATTCAGTCCAAGATCTGAATACTGGATAAAAGAGGACCTGACAGTATATATCCATGGCTGACCAGACCCAGGCTAAAAAAATTTTTTTAAAGAATTAATGTTTTGTTTAGATTTTCCTTAACCTTTGTTACGCAACATACTGAAATTATCTTAACAAGCAGTCACAAAACCAGATTCTGAAGAAACCCAGCTGACATAAATACCACAAGCACACACTTTACTATATGGGCACTCAAGCAGTGAAGGCAAGTGCCAGCTTAAAATACATTCAGAGCACCATGGTGTTTACTTTATTCAGGCTTTAAAAGCCAGACTGCACAAACTGTAGGTTTCACTGATAGGTGACCTTGCATTCCAAAAGTTTCCCAAGGAGAAAACTCTTTCCAGAACCACAGCAGAGCTGATCTCAGAGTAAACGATGTAACTTCAATGTTGGGAAATATATTTTCTAAGAAGAAATTTTACACACGTTTAACACCACATACAGGCAGCGAACTCCCACAGGAGCTGGAGACTACTATCCACCATCTGCCCTTGCCAAAAGTATGCTTTCCAAGCTCAGAAACCAGGGGCAGGAGGCAGTGCAGAGCATGACTTCAGGCTCTGGTGCTGTATTAATATAACTCATTAGCTGTGCCGTTGGCAGCCTTGTGTACTCCTCAAGCAGTGGGCTGTCTCTTGATATGAGCAGCAAAGCAGGGCACAGTCCTCAACTCAGCTTGCAATCAAGAGGACAAATAATAAGATAGATATCTAACTCTGTACAGTAAATATTTCTCCCAAAGGAGAATGTTTTTCAGCCATACATTAATTTTAGAAAGACAGTGAAGCTTCTGCTGGAACTTTGAAGCCATAAAACAAACCAAACCCCAGAGCACAGCATGATATAATTGATTCTCACTGGCAGCAAACAATCTGTTTACATGAGGATGACAACTCATCTGTGCATATTTAACATGGTGTGATGGTCAATTGGCCTATATTCTTACATTTAAAGATAAAACCAGGACTCTTTGTAGAAGTGTTTTGTGGTGGGTTAACCTTGGCTGGCTGCCAGATGCCCATCCAATTGCTCTCTCATTTCCCCTCCTCAACAGGACAGGGAGAAAATTAAATGAAATAGCTTATAGGTTGAGATAAAGACAGGGAAATACTTACTAATTATATCACAGGCAAAACAGAATTGACTTGGGGAAAATTAATTTATTGTCAATTCAAATAGATTTGGATGCTGAGAACCAAAGACAAAGTAAAAACCTCCAAAATAATTTAATATATTGTGTCATTCAGAAAAATCTCCCTCTCTGGTGTCAGCTCTGTGTTAGAAGGAATAGAAGTGAAGTGAAGTGAAGTGAACTGAAGTGAAGTGAAGTGAAGTGAAGTGAAAAGTCTGTTCTCAGTATTGACAGGGGAAACCTGGCCAAATGCCACTAACTTTGCCAGGGACTCATATCTAAGAAGGAACACATCTGGGCCAAACACCTTCCTGGTTAACTGCAAGTGGTTGCACTTGCAGTGCCATCACTGCTCTGGTCACTCTGATGGGCCATCTCATCATCCTACTCACCAAATTCAGCATTAGAGAATGCTAGATAAATGCAAAATACAAGTATTTCTAATTGCCTTTTGAAGAAAACATCTAGCACTGATGACTAAACTTGGAAATTAA
>VZRW01006110.1:0-26512 GCA_013398125.1 Aegotheles bennettii | reverse complement strand
TCTTCCTGGTAGTGTACTGGTCACGTGACCGGAAGCATACCCGGCTGACTTCTGGTGTCCAACTGGAAGCAGATGATGTTGTCTCTGGTTCCTGCCCCTCGAGATGACCTCTAATATATGGCTGCATGATTAACCCACAAGGCTATCAAGTAGCTGGTTCATTATATGCCATCGTCCTACCCCAACACTAGCCCTTCTTTGTTCACAAATAACAGGTCTAGCAGTGCATCTCCTCTACTGGATCCACTTACCAGTTGCATTAAGAAGTTGTCTTCCACACACTCTAGAAACTTTCTAGACTGTTTTCTCTCTGCTGTGTTTTATTTCCAGCAGATGTCTGGCAAGTTGAAATCCCCCACAAGCACAAAGGCTGGCGACCATGAGACTTTTGCCAGCTGCTTGCAGAATGCCTCATCTGCCTGCTCGTCCTGGTTGGGTGGTCTGTAACAGACTCCCACCATGACATCCATTCTGCTGACCTGCCCCCTGATCCTTACCCATAGACATTCAGCTTTATTGTTATCATCATCTCCCATGTCAGTACAATAGTGGTCTGAGCATTTCCCAGGACCTGCTCCTGCACAGAGGGCTGGAGGATGAGCCCAGTGCTACACCTAAAGGCAAAATCAAGTCCTCAAACTTATGTAACAGCTAAATTCTCATCTCTGAAAGGCAACAACAACACTGGTTTGGAATTCATTGAATATTTTATCCAGACACAGGCATCAGATCAAGCTCCAGGAAGTGGGTGGATGAAGGTATGAGGGGGAGTGGGTGATTTCTATTGAATCAGAAATAATCAATTAAGCCAACAGTGGTTACAGGGAGCTACAGCAGACCATTTCCAGTAATTGATTTTTGGGAGCCCTGTGGATAGAGCTTTTCCTTTTTTTGTATAATGGATCTGACCCCTCATGATTAATTAAGTAATTCCTCCTGCAATTACATCCTCCCCGAAATGACAGTTTCATGGCTTAGAAGTCACAGGGAGCAGCTCTGATGCCTACACCCATGTGGTTTACTCCACTGGGCCAGTTCTACCCTGTCTCTCCAACATGCTCATTCCTCTTAAATCCAGCTATCACCCATGCTCGAGCCCCACACTCCATCTTCCAGGCTGCTTGCTCACGCATGAGAATCTTGTTACAACATCTGTAAAAGTGATATGAAGACAGGGCAGATTGCTTCTACCCTGACCCCAGCACAAGTGTCCTGCCTGGTCTCTTGCTGGCTGCTAAGCCCCTGGGGCAAGGAGGGAGATGCCAGCAGATGCAGGGGTGGCCACTGGGTGCAGGAGTTGGGGCATTGGCATCTCATTTTTCACCTGGGACCTTGACATTTGCTGACACTGGGGATCCAGCAACACTGTGCAGTAGTTTAGGCAGGAGAGACTTGTCTTCTCTCAGGAGCTGTAGGGTCATGCATGCTTGCAATTGGAGATGCAACAACTCATAGAGGAAGGGTTTCTAACTGAATATGGGGGCAGGTGTCACAAAACCACGTTGTTTGGATGTTGATGTTGCAAGCTGTCCATCCTGCTCTGTTTCAAGATGCATTTTGGGCATATGTAGGAAATAGCAGGCAGGTTTCTTCCATTAACTTTAAAATTACCTCCTTAACTCTAATACAGTTAGCAGAACATGATTAACCACTTTCATTCTTGAGTGGGAGCTGCACAAGCATAGCTTTTCCCAGAAGAAAGCTCTAAACTTGAGGGTGTACGAAGGAGACAAGTCCTTATGGCCACTGGCCAGTAGCAAACTAGACCAACAAACTATCAGGGGCACCCACCTCCTTCAGCTTCGTATACACCAGAATATTATCCTTTGCTTTGTTGCTGGTATCACCAGTGCAGCATTGGCTTGTCAAGTTGACAAAAGCCCATGCAGTCTTAGCAACAGGAGGTTTCTTCTGTCAATGTTTAAAACTTTAATAATTATTTATTGAATAGGTAGGATGAAGGTCAGAACACAGCAGAAACCTGTGGAGTTTCCCAGGAGACCTTCCAAAGTCTTCAAGATACTAACAGGTCCAGCTGTTAAGTTATTAAAAGGATAGAAAATCTTCTCTAAGAGCTTTTGGCTATTTTTCTTGCTCTCTTTCCCTCCCTCATTTATCTGGCCAAATCTCTTCAATCTGCCTTTGTTTAGTAAAGTTAAGGAAACCATTTTCAGCAAAGGCAGCTGTTGCCGCTAGTCCCAAGACTAACAGAAAAGTCCAGTAATTATAGATAAGTGCTTTTGTTTGATCTGTATAACAATTTCTGCATTTTCAGGTAATTTCCCGTAGGTGTTCACAAGCAGGTGGGACACTGTTCTTATACAGGCTGTACTTAATCTATTTTCAATTGACTTATTGATGAGCAAATAAACAACTTTCTTCCATTTTTAGTACTAAACTTTTTCCTGAGACTTTGTATGAGATGAAGTTATGACTGTTTTTTAATATTATACTTTCTGATTCCTGCCCTTTCCCCCAGGTAAGTCAGCAAATCAAATAAAATACCCCATTGCTTCATTCTTTATTTTTCCCAGTAAGAAGAACTTCAGAATGCCCTAGCATCTTACAAGGCCTTATTACAACTTAGGGGCCAAAAGCCTTGGCCAAGATTTGTCCTAATTCTGCCAGTTGTTTTACAAACTTCTCCAGAGAAGTGAGAATAGTGTGCAAATAACTCAAACCCTTCATTTTCCTAGCCATCAGATTCCAATGAAAGCCCAGTGGGACATTTTGCAGAGGTATAAACAGCGACACAGATGCCTTGCTAAACCCCATGCACCCCACACGCTTAGCAAGCTAACCCGCAACCAGGACTTTAAGGCTGCTCGCAGGAACATTTCCCTGTCCAGGATGTTTGAAAGTAGAGCAAGCCGAAGCCAGCTCCATAACTAAGCAATGAAGTCAAGCATTTGATATTCCAGCTTCAGCTCCCTGAAGCAAACTTCAAATCATGGAGCAGGTTGGTAAGTTAGCAGTATGGCCCACACAGTTGTTCAGAAAACACTCCTCTGGCCAAAATCTCCCCACTGTGCTGACGTTTCTAGGTGATTGTTAGAAATTTCAGAGGTCTCTGCTAGGAAAAGATACACTTTCTGATGTGCAAAGTGAGCACAACAGTAGGCAGTTTCTCAGCTTGACTGGAAATTGTTATTTTAGTGGTGAGAGAGCAGCTATTTGAGAAGGCCTAAAACAAACCAGATACCTTGATCTTTGTATCTTGCTCTTCCTCCTTTTCTCCACTCTTTCTGGCCCTGAGAGCAGTAGCCTTGGTCCAGAACAATGGCATTAACCACTTCTACCTCCAGGCTCAGTTTGGCCCTGACGGGATCCCCAGAAGGTGTGGCCAGTCAGTCTGGCTGAGTATGATGGTAGGCGGGTGGTTTACCTTTGGGGTTTTTTATGTGCTGGAGGTAAGGGTAGACTAAATGGTGGTACAGAGAGGCAGTGAGAGTGTGGCCCAAGAAATTTGCATGCTCTGAGCCATCCTTGGTGGCCCTGTGGTAACTGCCTCTTGACAAGGGGTGGTCATCTTTTGGCAATGCAATACCCCTTGTGGTTGAAGGAAGCCTTAGTCTTGCTGTACTGGGACTGAAAGCCACGTCTGAATTGGTTGCAGCTCTACTTCTTGCAATGAAGCTTGAAGGATGATTCAATGACGTTTCTAGGGCCTGATGAGCCCTAGAGTTTCTTAAGTTTCTTGTCTCTGTTTGGGTTACTGCTATTACCTTAATGAAAAAGCTGATGTTGAACTGGGTGGAGGAAGGCACCATGTTGGCCAGGAGCAGGAGGTGTGTGAAGGATAGTCACTGCATTGTCACAAGGATATGTGCACCATACAGTCAAGTGGCACTGTTCCCAGACAGTGTTGAACTGCAATGAATTTCCCAGGTGCAACCCTAGTCTGTGCCCACCTGTGCTCCCTGAGGCAGTGCCCAGGGAGGAGCTGTCCATGCTGCTGGTGGGAAACGGAGCTCAGCTTATCTCACGTGCCCTTTGCCACCAGCTCCCAGTCATCACCTCAGCATATTCTCAAGAAGAAGGTGTAGCAGAAACCTTCAACCCAATGAGAGTGATTTAATTCTTTGTCACTTTTGACACTGACCATTCACTGATGGCTTTGACTACCTCTGGCCAGTCTGATCACTTCTTGTCAGAATTTTCCTGGTTTTCTTGCTTCTTGGACAGATTCTGGGACCAGACAAATGGAGCATGACACGTCTCCCACTTAGGAGCAAGGAATAGCTGTTGGGATCATGTTTGACAGTGTGATTGTGCCTGGCAGTGAGGGAACACTGGTGTTTAATTGTGGGACATGTTAGTGTCAGATAGGTGTAGAATGTCTAGTAAGTATTTGACACAGTTAATTATCACTCGTGGTAGATTAAATAGCAAGACATACATTAACTCATTTATTAATTAGCTACCATCATATCAACTTGATAAGAGTACTGTTAAGTAAGTCTGACATTGTATCAATACAATCCCTAAATTTTAACATGGAAGTTCAAGATAAAGCAACTGCTGAGGATCACATTGTAACACCTTTTCCAGGCTATTTTGGGGTAAACATCTTTTTGACAGTGTTAAAGCTTGCTGGGAGCAGCTACGTCAACTCTTGTGTCTGGTATTTCTCTGAAACCTTATTTGCATTAATTACTCCTTTGACTCCCATTCCTTTGGGAAAGAGCAAACTAGGAATGGACACCTGCCACAGCAGAGCTGGTTTCAGGGGAGGAAAGGCAGGGATACCGTGAAACCCCATAGAGCAGGGACTGTCCCATGCAGGGGAGCATGAGGAGGAAGGATCAATGGAGGAGCCAGCTCAGGTCGGATGCAGACTTTCTCCCTGGTGCTTCAGCTCTTCCTGCACCTCTCTTTGTATCACTTTCTTACCTGTGTAAGAATAGGAATATCGATCTTTTTGCAGTGTCATTTTGTCTGCTGTGTCACTGCTAGCATTGCTGTACCACGCATAGGGCTAACCACATTTCCTGGGCTGTTTTAGGAGGTACTGAGCAGGTAATAGCTGCCGTGTGTGCTGCCCTGTATGTGTTTCTGTGGAACACATGGAAAGTCTGGGTTTCTGCTAACGCAGCAACAAAAGCAAGAGTGGCTTAAGCTGGGTACCTCTAGCAGATATCCTCCTCATAGTGAAATACTAGTAGGAAGTGGCATGAGAAACAATCGCTTTAGTTGGAATCATAATGTATAAATTTGCCAGATAATTTCTGTGATTTGTTCTAGTGGTGTTTTCTTGAGCCATTTGGGTAGAACCTCTAGCACAACCTTTGATCCCTTGCCTTTGCTTCTGGGTTAAAAATATGCAGGAGAAGACCTGCTGATGGGAATAACATCCAGCAGTAGCTGGAGGTATCACCGCAGCCGTTCTGCAGCCAGGGCAGTGCTGGGCACCTGGGGAAAGTGGAGGTTTGGTGGGGTTTCCCAGCAAGGGCTTCCCCAGGTAAAGCCACTGTCTAATGGTGTTGGAGGGATTTCTCTTGTAAGAGTTCATCTGATCCTTTCCAAAATTCTGCAGGCTTCCAGCACCCAAAAGGTATGCTGCCAGGCTTGGCCAGCCACCGTGCAGATGAGTAACTCCCATTTTCAACATGCTGTCTGCTAGTTTCTTTCCATTCCTGCTCAGATCCTGTGTTAAACTGAGCATGAACAACCCCCACCTGTTGATGTGTACCAGCTCATTGCCCTTCTTATATCTCGGGGCAAGTTGCTGCATATTAATGTGAGGTTTTTGGAGGATTTAATTTCAATTTAACTTCAGAAGCTAGATTTAAGTTATTTCTGGAAAGAAAAGTGCTAGAAGATGAGTATTTGGTTTGAAAATAGCTATTAAATATCTTTAATATTAATTTCTGTTATTTATTACTGTGCTGAAAGTCGAAGTGGCCATACCATAGAGGGGTTGCAGAGGTCTTTTACGGAAGGGGCTTAAATACTGTTACACCAGTACATATCTTGTTAAATACTGCAGTAACACCAATGGCCAATATTAAAAAATAATGGTAGGATCAGAAAAAACAGAAGTCAGTTTAAAATCATAAGAATGAAAGGAATATATTTATATCTTCTTAGTTTTTATTTATTTACCTTCTGTTTTTTGAGACTGCTGTTCATGCCTGCAAGGGTTTTCCTGCACTCATCTGCTGTACCAACACCTTTTTATTTTATTGAAAACCAGGCTCCCATGATATTACTCAGCTGAAGGGCCAAGGCTTTAATAAAAGCAAATATAACAAGATATTTCATAAAATAATGGAAGATGGCAAGCTACTGTGGCTGCTTCAAGCATATTTTCTGGTGAAACAAGTTGACTAGACAGCTGGGGGAGGGAACAGGTAGATTTATTCTGAAAAATCACATTAACAGTGTTCATGCAGGAAAATGAGTTCTTGATGGGAGGTGCTAATTGTTATTAATTAAACAGCTTACAGATAGTATTATTAGTATTGACCCACAATATTAAAACAGTAAATTACTTACAGAGTGGGCAAGATTGCAATACGGGGAATTGAGTAAGTTAATAAATCAAAATTAATGGTTGTCTGGAACAATTATAGTCATTAGTGGAACTACAGTCACTTTAAATATGTAAAAGGAAGTCCATAAAAGCTAATAATGTTATCGTGGAAAGGAATTTTTTTGGATGAAACAGAGATACAGACTACCCTAGACACCATTTGATACCCACCATGTTAAGTATTGTATGCGGGTGTCAAATGGGGGTGTGTCTGTGGACAGGAGAGGCATTTATTTTCTATGGTTTCCTGAAGGCTGCTGAGAGAAACTGCTTCCAAGCTGTATGCAATATGCACGTCTCCACTGAAGCCAATGAAAATTAATGACTGTAAATATCTCTCAAGATCAGGCTTTGATGTGATGTCATAGAATCATCGAATCACAGAATCATTTTGGTTGGAAAAGACTTTTAAGGTCACCAAGCCCCACCATTAACCTGGCAGTGCCAAGTCCATGACTAAGCCATGTCCCTAAGCACCACATCTCTTAAATACCTCCAGGGATTGGTGATTCCACCACTTCCCTGGGCAGCTTTTGCCAGTGCCTGACAACCCTTTCGATAAAGAAATTTTTCCTAATATCCAATCTAACCCTCCCCTGGCACAACTTGAGGCCATTTTGTCTTGTTCTATCACTTATGACTTGGGAGAAGAGACCAGCACCCACCACTCTACAACCTTCTCTCAGGTAGTTGTAGAGAGCAATATGGTCTGCCCTGATCCTCCTTTACCCCATACTAAACAACCCTAGTTCCCTCAGCTGCTCCTCATCAGACCTGTGCTCTAGTCCCTTCACCAGCTTCATTGCCCTTCTTTGGACCCGCTCCAGCACTTCAATGTCCTTCTTGAAGTGAGGGGCCCAAAACTGAACACATGGTGCTGCTACACCAGTGCCGAGTCAAGGGGGACAATCACTTTCCTGGTCCTGCTGGCCACACTATTGCTGATGCAAGACAGGATGCTTTTGGCCTTCTTGGTCACCTGGGCATGCTGCTGGCTCATATTCAGCCAGCTGTTGACCAACACCTCCAGGTCCTTTTCCTCTGGGCAGATTTCCAGCCACTCTTCCCCAAGCCTGTAGCGTAGCATGGGGATTGTTGTGACCCAAGTGCAGGACTCAGCACTGAGCCTTGTTGAATCACCTACGATTTGCCTATGCCCATCGATCCAGCCTGTTCTGATCACTCTGCAGAGCTTTCCTGCCCTCAGGCAGATCAACACTCCCACCCAACTTGGTGTCATCTGCAAACTTACTGAGGGTGCCTTTGATCCCTGCATCCAAATCAGTGATAAAGATATTAAAGAGAACTGGCCCCAATACTGAATAAACAACAACATTTAATAGCTCAAATCCTGCTCCATGCTCATAAGGGCTTTTTAAAATGCTTTGAAAATTGGATAATCACTAATGATTTAGAAGAAAAACCACTGCTTGGGGGCTGCTGCTGGGACCCTGGGCTGCTGGTTGCTCATGGTGCTTTCTCTTTCTTATCAGACTGCATCAGTATGGCCACTTTGCCTCAGCTCAGAGTTGGGGCCTCAGTTCAGAGTTGGGGCCTCAGTTCATAAGCCTTCCCTCCCTCTCTCTATGAACACAGCAGCCATCCTCCTGAAGAAACAATCATTTTCTGCACCGTGGAAATGTTTTGCTGCCCATTACAAGAGGAGCCTCTCCTAGCAGGGTCGATCTGGGAGAGGACTGTGATGTGTGCAAAGCTCTTGGCTACAGCTGGAAGACAAGCCCTGGGAGTTCAGGTACCTGCCCACAGTTGGCATCTAGGGACATCCATGCAGGTCGTGTCATCTCCCACACAAAATGACCGTGTACATCAGCAAGCTGGTTCCTGCAAAACTCCCTTTTGAAAGTACAGTTGCAGTTACTCAGTGCATTGAACGTCACACATGGCAGGGCATGTTCCCCAGCCCTTCTCGCCACAGCCTAAAACAAAAGGGAAGGAGCCCTGCTAAGTTCAGCAGCGAAGCCTTCGTTGACTTGAGTGGAATGACATGCTAGGTCTCAAACTATGAAATTTCATGTACGCCTGTGAGGTTTCCACCTGTGGAAGGAAGAAGGGTTTGTACTTGTCACATGAGCTATTTCCAGGGTTAAGGATGCAGGACCTTGTGTTTCAGGAAGAGGATCTTCTCTTCAACGTGAAGCTGTGGGTCCTGGTCACCACTGGAAACAATGGCCACCAGCTTCTGATGCGTGGGGACATGCAGACATTTACCCAGTGCTACTTTTGAGAAAAGAAGGGGACAGGAATACATTCTGAATCCACAACAGGGCAAAGGACGTAGCATACTATGGATCTGATCTCTCTTATTAGTGTTAGCTTATGTGAAAATGAAGCGAGCCTTATCACCCAGTCACCAGATAACTGAAGATCTCCAGCCATTTTGTATCCAGAAGCAAAGTTGTACTCTTTTACTGAGGCAGATTTAATCAACAGGAACCAGTGCTGGAGGGCAGTAACAGATAAGCAAAGAAATTAGTCCTGGAATCATTGTAATTAAAAACATCTGGATCATTTTAGACTGCCTAAAAGGCTATTTTCATGAAAAGTTTACGAGCGCTTCTAAAATGCTTGTACTAACTGGCAAGAGCAAGCCGTTGCATTACATGCCGTGCTGTTTTTCTGTGTGAGTGTGTGCGTGTCTGTCCAATATTTATGGGTTCGGATATTCCCACAAATACTGTTTTCCTTTTTTCAGTGTTGGAAAACCAACACCACTTAGAAAATTACACGGACAAATCAATGGCCAGACTCCTCAGCAGATGGAAATGTTTAACAGATTTCTATACCCACTGGAGAGACTTACCACAGATGTATCTTACCCAGAGACCTCAGCCAAGTTCTTTCTTTATATGAGACTTTTCACTGACACTGAGCAGAAGCAGAGAAGCTGTACCTCTCATCCCCGCCTCTGGTGCAGCAGAGTTGGCTCTGATAAATGTGATTCAGATGGAAAAAGGGCAGAGTTTAACTTTCCTTCCTGGGATGTATGGCAAGACTCTCAACATCAGCACCCTTCAATTGGAGAATATGCCCTTCACCTTATCATTATTTATTATTAAATAAGATGAAGACAAATAGGTTACCTCAGGGCAAACACTGGAGTAGAAGTGAGTTTTCCACTGGACACTGGGAGGGTTGAGCCAGGTGCTGGACACAGGAAGGAACATCAAGCCGGTGTGGATGGGAGCTGAACACCGCTCTGCTTTTCTCTGGCATGGGAAAGAAAGTGGTGGCCAAATTCCGCATCCTCCCTGCCTCTCCCCTGCATCCAAATCCCCATCTATCATCCTGAGGGGATGAATGTAACACAGTCTTCTGCATTTCTTGCTTTGAGGCTGTATTCCTCACCTGTGCTGGCATCTTCAGCTGGCATCAAAAATCCCTTGTGTGTGTCCTTGGGTCAGAGGTGCAGACAAGGTGAGGATGCTCTCCTCAAGCCACCACGGAGCACAGGGAGCATGACTTACCATAGGTGGGCACCCACGCTGCCTTTTCAGGCACCTTAGGGATGTGCTGAGGACTTCCCTGCCAGAGAAACTGGCCAGAACAGGCATAGCCACTGGATGTTTTTCCTTTCTGAAGGTCAGTAAGGCTTTCTGATGAGGAAGGACTAATATCCATAATGGTCAAAAGGGCTTTAAAATTTTATTATTAAGTTTAATTGACAGCCGACCATGGCTTTTATTGTTTGTAGGACTTGTGTTGCCCCCACCAATAGCTGAATTTCTGCAAACATTTTATGCTAGAATTTGAGTTTTCTCTGTGTAAACTTCTCTCTGGAGCAGCAGTCTTTGCTGTACAAAACAGTACAAGAGGAGTTTTTTTAGGGTGAGGCCACTGTAACACATCCCAAGCTTGTTGCAACTGACTTTATGGCTCTCAACAATGGAGAACATCATTGCTTTAGCTCCATGCTTTCAGGAGCAGCCTCCAGCACACAGTGCAGTGTGCACTGGCGACAGTCATTCTGCCACTGGCTTGCAGAGGCGCAGAGCTGCAGCTGCCTTGGGCCCCAGTGAGATCCTCTGCAGCTCTGAAACAACCCTGCCAGATGAGCATGCCACACCGACATGTGAAAAAAATAGATGTTTGTAGGTGTTTTGAACAACAGGAAAAAAAAAAGAGCCACATACTCTGCCCTCTGTGCTGCAATATGCTCACCATATTGTTTCTCCCAGAACAAAGGAGGTTGTATTTGTAAAGTGCACAAACAGCTCTCCCAGTAGCTGGGGCTATTTTGAAGACACTTTTTTTTTTCTCCTTGCACTCAGTGTCTTGAAAATATTTTAAGTTTTTGCTAACTAGAAAATAGTTTTTCTTAAAGATATCTGTATCATTGGAATACACACAGAAGGAAACCTTTCCAGGCATTAAAAATATCCAACCAAACAACTTCAGTTTGTATCAAAGCACGTCATCAATACCACAAAAGCAGTGGACTGAGTTTGGGCGAAGTCAGACCTTTTAATCAAGCTTCAAGAAAAGCCACATCTTGGCAAAGTCCACCTATGCAAGCCCTTAAAAGCAAAGAAATGGCCAGTCGGAGGAAGGCTTGTTGTCTGGTCCTTCTTTCCCTTCCCAACAGTCCCCAAAAGCCTCCTCTGTGGATGGGGTGAGAGTGTCCTCCTGGCAATGCCGCATAGCCAGGAGGGAGCAGGGTTGTCATGTGCCCTGCCCTCTGGGAGCTAATTCCCAATGCAAGAACCCAGGCTGACTGCCATACATCCTGAAAATCCGAGGGGGCCAAAGGGGAGGGCTCATCTGGTTGCAGTTGCTGTTTCATTCCCTCCCAAGGCAGCGATGGATGAGAGGCACAGGCGCCTAATTTTTGTCCAGCTCCAAAGACTTGAAAAACATAACAGACCAGATCAAAGGCCTCAGCAGCTTAATAGTTACTTCTGCCCTTCCCTGCAAGCTTTTTGCTAAGGCAGTACCAGGAGCACAAACCTGAGCCAACAGGTGAAGAGTAAAATCACATTTTCCTGGGGAATCCTGTTTGCAATTCAACAACTGGGAGAAAAAAGTCCAAGACCAACAATTTGCTGAGTACAACAGTCTACTACTTACCAGACATGTACAAACCTGAGGAAATGGCTGCTCCCACAGCCTTGTGATTCTCTGGAAGCAGCAGGGATGGTGGTGAGGCTTTTGCTGCCCTTCACATCACTCATCAGCCTCAACCCTCCCTGCTCCAGTGATGCAAATTGGCAGTACCTGCTCCAGTGGGATTAGGCGTCCACTGTTTCTATCCACGGAGCTGGTGGCAATGTGCCAGAGGAAAAAAGAGATGTAATTGCACCTTCTTGTCTCTGAGATTAATCAGAAGTGTCTGTGCTGGTGTGTGTGAGGCAGGGGATCTCTAGCAGGCATATCGCTTGATGAAGTTCTTCCATTACCACACAGTGTGGCTCCTAGGAGTGATGCCTACCTCACGTATTACCATTTTCCCTACTCCCATGTTCTGTAGATTTACTTTTGAATAACCCAGCCCATTTACCAGGGGGAGTCGATTGCCAAACAGCTTGTTGACCATACTGGCTGATGCAGATGCTGTTAAAAATGAAAAGTTTTAAGCTTTGAAATGTCCCCAGTATTTCCAGTTTTCTTGCAGGCAGGGCTACATTGTTAACAATGAATGAAACTCTTAAAAATTGCCTGATTCTCACTGAAAATAAAGCCATGGGGTGGCTTAGTCCTTGTGACCTGCAGCGCAAGGTGGCAAGTCACCATCAGATGAATGAGATCAGGATTTATGCAAAGACTCTATAGCAAGCAGGTGAATATTGCATGACACTTCCCACAAATATTCATTCTCATCTTGAAAGTGGCTTTACATCATCCATTCTGGGGCAGTTGGTGTCTCTGCAGAAAGTTACCTGCTCAAGGGTCCTGCTTAATTAATTTGCCTTGAATTTACTAAAAGCAAAATTCCCTTGCAACGAATTTTCTAAGTGAGTAATTTTTTTTTTTTTTGACAGAGGAGGGAATGATGAACAGTGCCTGGGCAGCTGATGGAGTAAAAAGCAGGGGAGTACCCCATTGGTTCCAACAGCCTTTGACTACTTTGGCAACGTTGGTCCTGACTTTGGTCCTCAGAAGCACAGCTGAGGTAAGCACTGAGGTAATTGCTGTGATGGCATGCCTTCCCCCTACAGCCTCCCCCTGCCCACATACCTATACATGAACCTCCCCACATATATACCACCACGAGCACAAGCTCTGGCAGAGTGCAGGTAGTTTTGGAGGTGCCATTTTGTGGGTTTGGTCTGCGGGGGAATTTTGCACAGGACCAAGGGACCAGTGGCTGCAAGTAAGGTATATGAAGCCCCTCCAAAAAATGGCTTTGTCAAAAGCATCTCACTGTCAAGTATATACCCACCATGGCCACCTTCAACCAAAAGACACCACCTATACAAAAGACATCTCCATGGCAACATGGTCAACTTTGTTCCTCTACAGCTGGCAATGGGGCCAGCAGGAAGGGGATGATGATGTCCTGGTGATGCTGGTGCAGTTGTGTGCAGATGCTTCATGTCCTGCGCCGCCCCATGGGCTCCCCTCCCTCAGCCTGGGGAGCAAACCTCCCAAAAGCTGTGGGCTGTGCAAAAGGCTTTTCTCTGTTTTAGCAAAGAGAACTGAGGGTGAGCCGAATTATGGCTTTTATTACCTTTCTGAATTTGGAAGGAAATTACCTTGATATTGGTTGTTTCACAGTATGTCTCAAACATTCTCTGATTTTTTTTTTATTTCATGCAACAAAGTTTTTTTTCCAGATACTGACATCAGAGTTTAGATTGGTAGTAGTGCTGGGTTAGGGCTCTGTTCAAATATCATGCTCAAGCTGAATAATACCCCTTGGCTAGGCAGCAGGCTTGCTCCTGATATCCAGGAGTGTTGCACAAATGGGAACACATGACACAGATGAAACATTTGTCTCCAGAGGAGGTTGTTGCCGGCATGCAGATGCCCAGGTCAAGCCTGTGCATGCTGGAAGGGGGACATCTCCATCATTCCAGAAAAGCTGGAGATCTTTAAAAGCCAGAGGTGCTGACCATCCTCCAAAGGCTCCACTTGGCTCCCCTCCCTGCTCCCCCAGCTGCTTGGCTCTGGTGACAGCTCTGACAGCGGCCAGAAATATGCTGGGTCTAAACATTTCCAAGCTGTTGTTTAGATGGTTAAGAGCCTTTTTGTATTAGGACAGGGGGAAAGGGGCCACGCAGCAAACAAAAGAGCTCCTGCAAAGCTTCCAGTGCTCTCCAACTCAGCTTCAGGTGGACCGGTTACAGAAATTGCTACCGATGATTTCTGAGGTGCCTTCAGGAGTAAGAATTGATGAGCTGTTTCTTCTTCCAGCCCCCAAAACAAGGGACAGCTCATCAGGGAGGCCTAAGTCCACATCCAGGTAACTCCACTGCAAAGAAGCTACCCCACCTGCACCTGCCCTTCCTATATATTATGCAGAGGGACTCTGTGCAACAGGGTGAGCTGCCCCAAAGGGGCCCTTGTGCCAGCCCTTGGCACCCTCCTGCATTGCACTCGGTGCCAGGGAAAGCTGAAGAGCCTGTAGCCCAGTTCTGCAGTCACACCCTGCTGCTGTATGCTGTGAAGACACTGCTCCCAGGGCCAGTCCCTAACTGCAGCCACTGCTCCTGCTCCCTCCAAGGGCTCTGTAGAGGCCACTGGAGAGTGGGGAAGCTGAAGTGCTGGGACTGTCGGTGTGCATTTAGGGAGGGAAACGGTTTGCTTGAGTGAGCAGGCTGTTATTAAACCAGCTTGTTCTAGATTTTGCTGCCTTGTCTTGTTCCTACACAGCAGGCCTATACACAACCAAATCAGCTAGGACGAAATACAGCACAGCTTACCAGCAACAGGCACATGTCTCTAGAAATGCCAACTTATTCCCTTGCTCGTGGGGTTGGAGTGAGTGGGGACTGGTCACAGCCACACTTATTGGACCATGGGTAACTAAAAGCATGGGGCAACCCCTGCTCATGTGCATGGGACACAAAAGGGGTCTGTGGGAGACATCAGCCCTGCAAGCATCTCCTTGGGCTGGCCCTGCCCTGGTCTGCAGCAAGCCCAAATGTGGGACCCAGGAGGGAGGATGCGTAGAGAGTCACCCAAGGATACCCCTAGCAATGTATTTTTCTTGGGGTATCACTGTAAGTTGGTTATTTGGTTAGCAATTTTAAATTTTATTTTTATTTTTTTAATGTTTATAACATTAATAAAGAACATTTTGCAGGGCTCAGCTTTTAAAAGAACACTGAAGCAACTTTGCAGGGTGTTGCCAGCCCTACCCACTCAACCATTTTAGCTTTAAAAGACTTGATCAGGTTAAACACAACTGACAGGTCATATTTCAAGGAAGTGAGCCAAAAAGATTTTCAGTATTTTAGATGGGTAAATTTGAGTGCTGAGCAGTTTAACCCTCAAAGCAGCCTCCTCATCTGCTCCCTGTGCACTTAGTAAAGGGCAAAACATAGCTTGGCTATTTGTGCACTGAAATGTGACTAAAATGCCGTGTTTTCCACAGCACTGTAAGTAGATTGAAGATCATTTGGTAAAAGGTAACGGGGGGGAGAAGTGAAGGGAACTCCGAAGGTGATTTCCATCAGTGCTTCCAGGCTCTACTTCTACTGTTGTGCAAGTAAGTCCAATTGAGTGGATACACTGGTTATCCAAAATGGAAAGACAGAAGGTTTATATTGCTTTGCATTATTATGGGTATGATGAAAGTACCACAGGCCCCCATCCTGCCAGAGACCTCTATTGTCTGAGACACAAAGCTGAGCAATAAACACAGTCCGCAGGGAGATTCTCAACCGGTGTAAACAATCACAACAATTAATGTGCCATTTTGTAAGTATGACAATTTACACCAGATTATAATCTTCCTCCTGGTCTGGAAGAATTACTGATTTTAGTACATGATTTTATAAAGCCAGCTACAATTGCAAACAGCCATGACTTACATACTCTGCTAGAAACCTTCTCTGCCACGTACCTCTGAATTAAGGGGATTAAGTGCAACATTTAGGTTTTCCCTCTTCCTTAAAGCAGGCACCTGTTGAGCACTGACCTTCCAGGTGCAGCCAGCAGTTTTTAGGCATTGCTCTTCTATTGCAGAGCCTTCTTAGGACCTCCTGAAGGCAGCCTGGCACTGGCCTGGGACCTCACCTTCCCTTTGCTATCTCACTGCATGCTGTCATGAGGGTCTGTCACTCTGGAGGTGTGGGGTTCTCCAGTTGCTGTCTTGAACAGTTTCTGAATTCATAGAACATGATGAGTTGGAAGGAACCCTCCAGGATCATTCAGTCCAACTCCTGTCCCTGTGCAGGACACCCCAGAATCACACCATGTGCCTGAGAGCATCATCCAAATGCTTCTTGAACTCAGTCAGGCTTGATGCTGTGACCACTTCCCTGGGGAGCCTGTTGATCTTTGTAAATTATCTTTGGAAATGGGATGGAAATACAGACTTTGTAAAGCAGCAGGCAAAGGTAGCATGTTTCTGTAGCTGTGTTGTGGCCTGGAGGATGAGGAATGATGAAGTTAGTGGAAAACCCTTTCCGGGCCCCTTCCTTGGTACAGTATCTGCCCCTACTGAATTTTCTTTCCTTTGAGACAAACTCCCAAACACCCCACAGGGCTCTCCTCATACAGCACCTTAGGGCATGAGATCATTTCTGTACTATTACTTTTATTAGTCCATTTGGGCTTTGGTACATGTAGGATGCCAACACGATCTACTCTGCCGTGTCTGAAATACTCCCGTCTCTTCAAATTGGAGACAAAGGTTTTTGGGGAGCTGTAAACTTTTTAAAAAGAGACACATGTAGAGCTTCCACAATACCTAAAGGTGTTTCAGGATCTTGCTGTGGATTTAGGCACCTAAATCGACTAAATCGCTCTCTGGAAAAGTGGTTGGTTTTTTTTTCCTTTAGGAGAGTGGGTGGGCTGCTGTTGTTCCTTCTGTATACATGTATCTTTAAACCTATGATTTGCACTATGAAAGCTCGCTAATGAGGATTGCTCACATATACTTTACATCTAGCACAAGTATGCACTAGGTTGAATCCTGGCTTGGTATTTAGCTTGGAGGTGTTCCAGATGTCACAGATGTTACACATGTGCAATGGAAACGGGATTTCTTCAGCTGCTTAAGCACTTTTGGATCCTGCAGGATGTAGGCATTACTATTATAATAAAGGTTATAGTAATTTCCAAGGTAGGTGATAAATTGATTGCTTAATCCATCTTTTCCTTCATTAGACAGCAAGCATAACATCACTATCTGGAATAGAAGACTCAAGTGAGATCAGTGTTTAAAATCTAAAATTCAGATTATCCTTTCCTTTGTGAGGACGGGGAGGGGGAACTGTTTAAAAATAACAAACTCCAGTGATTTATGTCAGATCCTCTTAACAAAAAAATACAGATTTAAATTGCAGAAGTTTTAGTGGACCCGATGGAGAAAAGTCTTAAGTTTAATCCTACCAGGCATTTTAAAACCATAAAATGATATGGAGCTCGGATTTTAAAAGGCAAAATGAAGTGCTTAATCTTCATCAGTTAAAAAAAGGCTATTCCAATAACACAGAAGATTATGCAACTTAGAGGAGAGGGTTTAAGTGGTTACTGCAGCCTAACTAAACTGGGATAGTGAGAGCTGGGAACATGAGATGTGGGTGGGGTTTGGCTCAACACTGGAAGGTCAGTGCATGTGAAATCCAGACCTGATTGTGTAAGTTAAGATCCTGGCTCACTCGGGAACCTCTTATATGAGAACATCCCAGAGTACCTAAATAACACAAGAGGAGCAGGATGAGCCATGCGTGTCCCTGTGATGCTGAAGCAGAGGCCAAAGCGCTGCAGGAAGGTGGCTTGGCCAGTATGGCTTGTGAGGCGATGGATTGCCTTCATTTTAACTTGCTAAAAATAGTTCTCTTGTAAAGGTTTTGCAGCTAATTTTCCTGGTTCAAGAAGCCTTTCGGGTGCTGGCTTAGAGGTCTGCTGCCCATGAGCTGGGGCCCTTGTAAAGAACTCTGCAGTTTTGCCTATGCCTTCTGGATTACTGTACACTTGGTATCAAACTCACATGAGCTGCTTTCTCAAAATGGTTTAGAACAGCAAACAAATTACAGTTTTTACAGGAAAAAAAGAACAAGTCAATCAGTTTAAAATTTCACTCAGCACTAGCTTGCAGACACTGCTAGTGCTGTGTAGCTTTTATTCCACAATCTTTTAAGAGGATGTGTTTGAAGCTGGGCTGTATATGCAATTCATCCTTTCCTCTCTTATTTTTCACTGCTGTAAACTTTTTCTTTCAACTTAGAAAAAAAGAAAAATGCTTTCTACACACAAACCAGAGTGTTAGATTCTGAGTGCCTCTGGTGCAAGAGGTGGTTTTAAGAAGAAAGAGGTTTGTATTTGGGGTATTTTTAGCTGATTTGTAACATAACAAGTAGTTTATGTCTGTGGCCTTAAATGAGAGTGGCAGGGGCTTATCACTCATAAAGCTTTATCTGATGTAGAAGATTTCCTCCATCTGGGGCTTCTCTGTTCTGACAACTTTTAATCTCTGTTGGAGAATCTGTAAGGGTTGGATCATTAATTAATAATATCCTAAAGATATTTTCTTCAGCCAGTGCAGTAAAACAAAGCACTGATTTATTGAGTTGTTTCTTTTTCCTGCCTTAAAAGACTTAAAAAAACCACACAACAACAACAAAAAAAACCCAAACCAAAAGGCTGTTGTAGTGGTAAAATCTAGACCTAGTGAAGCTGCTGCATGTGCTGTAGGGGAGGAGGGAGGGACTTTACTTCCTCTTTTGCCAGGAACAGAGTGTATGTGAAAAAGCTAAACTTGTTTACAAAAAGCCCTGCAATCTAGGCTGAAAGCAGCAAGCAGCACTGCCTCAACAGAGATATGTCCTATGTGGTCTTGGGCTGGAATGAACTCATCCAGCTGATGTCAGTCTCTGTGGAAGCACTGCTTTTGGAGGAGATGTGCAGGTTAACACCAACCATGGACCTCCCCCCAACACCACCAATTTTTTTTTTTTTTTGAGGGAGCTACTTTTAATTTATATTGGCTTAACTCAGATCAAAATTGTGACTGGTATGTCAATAAACCCATGGACCAGTGTCCTGGTGGGATATGAATTGGTGCCCTTCTACTTAGACCTGGCTTGCGTTCATTTCATATATCAACACAATCATTTGGCATTAGCATCCAGATGAAGGTATTAAAAGAGGAAAATTAACATGACATATCAAAGATGACATTCAAATACAAAGTCTCCATCATTTTCTTGACTCAAATTCTGCAATTACAAAAAAATGAGCCCATTACATGCTGAGGGCCCTTTCAAGCTGCAGGGCAGCCTTGCAGGAAGGAAGTGTGGCAATAATGTAAGCCGCACTTTGTGTTCAAACATTGTTTGACAGCATTAAATATAACATAGGCTCAGCTAACCTTCACATCTCATTCAGGTGCCTGACAATGCCAGTGACATTGTTTTATTATAGATTGAAGTGCATTTTCCTCTTCCTTTGACTGGCTTTTCCTCCCCCTTCAGAGCACACTGGAGGGATCTAGACATGCTTTCTTTGGGCGTATCTAGACAGCTGGGGGTATTTTCTTACTGCTCTTTCCTTTCCTGTGGTGCAGGCTGTCCCCTGCAGCCAGCCATGAGGCCTCAGCATCTCTGTGGCCTTGTCAGGGGCTGAACTTCCTGCTCCTGTTTTGAGGGCAGCATTGTGTATTTGGTGAGCAGTGAGAAGCTATTTGGAGGGGATGAGAAATAAAGGTGCAACAGATCTGCCACAGTGGTGTTACTTGACTTTTCATACAATCAGCAGTGGCATGGAGGGGAGGGAGGAGAGGATCCAGGGGTCAGTCTGGATGCAGGTTAATCTATCCTGACAGCAGAGCTGTCAAGGTATCCTTGTTTAATGGGACCCAGAGATAATTGGATTTAGCAGTCAGGGCCAAGCTGTGAACCCTGGGACGAATCCTTGGTAATTGGGATTTCCCCCCCACGGGGAGGTTGGCATGTCTGTCTGTCTGGGGAGAAGTCCTTGCTACAGCTCCTCTGCTTTCTGTACAGAGCTTGGGGAAATAAGCCAGAACCCACAGCTCCCTATTCAGAGTGAAATCCATTTTGGCAGCACCTCCTGCTGCTCCCCCTCATCTCAGATGGTTTCTATTTTTTCCCCCCAATGGTTAAATCTCAAAGGAATATTTAAAGAAAAAAAATCATATTGATATAAAATTGGTTTTTTTCATTTTAATTGTAGTCTCATACAGCATTTCCAACCATCCTTAGGAAATAATAATAATAAAAGTTACAGAATTCAGGGTGAAAAGAAAAATGAAACACAATTATACCAAAAAGTAATTTAAAATGCAAATTTGCCGGAGAAACTGCAAACCCCTAATTGCAGCATTGTCTCTTGTCATCACTTCAAAAGCCCTGTGTACTGTCTTCCTCCCTCCGGGAAGGGCCTCAACCGCGGATGTGCTGCCACACTCTGGCTTTCTCCGGTGAAATATGGGTCACCCAAAACAAGACCGGGAGGAGAGAGGGGAAGGAGAAGGCCAGGACACCTTCACCCCCCAGAACTAGGAGGTCCCTGTCTGGTGCCCAGGGAGGGGTGCCTACCCCACAGGCAGGGGTGAGAGAGATGCTTTACAGGGCAAAGGCTGGGAATGTGTAGGTCTGGAGAATGCTGACCTGCTGTGTGCACTTTCATATAGGTCTTTGATGGCAAAAACCCCATAATTGCACTTTAAAAAAATAAGTTGAGAAATTTTAAGTGACTCCAGCTATTGAGGCTCCTTTGCACAGAGCCGGGTAAGCAAAGACCTAACAAGAATGTATTTTGCTGTCAAGTAAAACATTTGTAGCTTTGGAAAGTTGTTCTTGAGGGCTGAAATTCCCCACTGGGCTGTGTAGTGGCCAGCACTTCTTCCCTCCACTTGGGGCAGCCAGGGGCAGAGTGGCCTTTTTGTTGTCCTCTCCCCCACTTGATGCACAGCCCCTGTCAAGTGTTACAGTAGAGGTGCCAAACTTTGCCAGACGGCACATGGGTGTGTGGCTGCTGTATGGCCACCAAAGATGCACTCAAGGATGTCACAGAGGCAATTATGACTCGTGGTCTCAGGCGGGCTGGTCTTTCCTGAATATGCCTAAGTGCTTTCCGAAGCCATTCATACTTTAACCTTTGCAATAACCCTGTGCAATTAGTTCCTGTGGATTTACTCTGATTTCTTGGGTGGCCTTGGAGGGTCCTGGACCAGGCTTTGGGCTCAGCATCTCACAGTGAATTCAGAGGAGCTGGTTATTTCTAACCTGTTCAACCATATTGTGACCTTTTCTGCCTGTGGTCTGGGCGACTTTTTATTTAATTATGCTTTATATATGAACTTGAGGTGCCTCAAGGCATTCTGATTACTGAAAGGCAGTGGAGTTAGCTTGGAAGCACTGAGCACCGTGGGAAGTGACACCTCCATTTTCACTACACAGGCTGCCCAGGGCTGTGACAGCCAGTGGGATGGCAAGAGTCACCTGGATGTCCCTGCCTGCCATGGGACTGTGAGGTTTGCTCCAGCACAGGAGGAAACAGCAATCACAGACCTCCACTTAAAGGCAGCAAGCAATTGGGGACATCTAGCCAAAACTGCAGGATCTCAGATGGGATTTGCTGGCCTCATGCTTGCCATCGTTGCAGGACCTGTATGTTTCCTTTTCCACCTCACCCCTGTGCTGTAGGGTGCTGTATCTTTGTCTGAACTTTTGGTGATGCACTGACTTTGTCTCTTCCTCAGCAAGGCTCCACAGAGTCCAGGGCACATCTGGGATAACAGGTAGGATGTCTCTCTGGTGCTCGCCAGCAACTCGAGCTGTGGTGAGTCTGAGGGTGCTGGGACAGCAGATTTTTCTTGTGCCTCTAACCCAGTAGCATGCTAATGCAAGTGGTGCAATAAAGCCATGGCAGGATATCATCTTTTTAATAGTCCTAGCCTGAACCCAGAAAAGGGAAGGCAGAAAAGGGGATGAAGGCAGGCATATGACACCATTTCCACTTGCACAAGGAGCTCAGGAAACAGTTGAATGAGTTGTACTAGCTCAAACACTCACAGGGTCCTACTCTCTGTTTTGCTCCTCTTTCCCATTGCAGCACAAGTGGTAGAGCCAAATCAGCCCATCTGGTGACTTGCAGCTTAGTTTAAATCCACCACCATCAGTAACACAGTCTCAGATCTTCACACAGAAGTGCTTGAGCTGCACCCTGCTGTGCCTGCATCCAGGGTGGGAGCTGCAGAATGACAAGGGGTTTGGGGACCAGCTTCCGGGCACCCATGTGTAGGACCTGCTGTTGCAGAGGCTGCTGCTGACTGCTTAAATTTTCTTATTGTTGCTCTGCCTTCTGCAGGCTCTGGTCTGCTTTTTAGAGTTGCATCCTGCACAGCTGCTCTTCAGCCACATGGGACTGAGTTCCCTCTGTGATTCCCCACCAAAGGCATACCTGAGCATGATGAGGGCTTCACAACCTCTATGCTGGCTCTTATAGGGTAGATTTGTCACTGAAAGGCATTGGGATGCTCTAAAACAGTGAGGAAAGGGGTTCCATGTGTGGCTGCTGCCGTCTCCTCTGGGCTTGCATGTGCTGGGGGACACTTGTGGCACAGCCAGTCCCATGCTATTTTCATCTGCAGCAGAGAGGGCATGGGGCCTTACAGGCAGGCTGGCATGTATTGCTATCCAGGCTGCTTTGGGTAAAATGACTATTGCTTCACACATCCAGCTTTGTTTAACTGTATGAACAGCTTGCACTGCAGGTACAGTGCCAGCTGGGCACATGGTCACAAATGTAGGCACCAAGGAAGAGGCATTTGCATAAAACCAGCAGTAAAACCAGACTCTTAAAGGCCAGAGTGTGTTGTTTTCCTTGAGCCGAGATATGTGTCAGGACCTTGAATTATTAATGTAGCCTTATGCTGGAGATTTGTACTAGATGTGGAAATTTTTGGTGTTACCACCTGTTGGTGACCTTTTTGAGATGGATATTGCCAATCTCATCAACTTGATTAGTACTTTATTGAACAACTCTACAATCTTCTCTGGAAATACTTATATAGCACTACTTACCTCATGACCTACTGACACAGTTTAATGTGGCACTTCATTATTATTGCTACTGTTACTGTGTCCCCAAAGCACTGTGGCTTTGCATGGAGTCCTCTCTGCACAAGGGCTGTCCAGGAAGGCAGCAGCAGCTGCCTTAAGGAGCCTAAAACAGCAAATTAAGTTTCAAAATGAGCTTCCAAATGTTATTCTTGCCCCGAGCCCTTGTTGGATGTTGTCCACATCCAAACACAGGCATCACCCCAGTCCTGAAAGCTTCTGATGGATTTCATCCAAAGGTCTCAGAAAGCTAACCACGGTGCACGAACACTAGTTAAAAAAGTTGTTTATAAATCCAAAATGTGGGGCATCTATAGTTCATGTAGATGGGTGAAGGCAACAGGCACTCACTCTTGTGCTAGCTATGATATGTCTCTCAAATTTTGGACCTGAAAGTTTGGTGCTTGCATGCAGGCAAAGGAGCTGCACCCTCCAGTTGTGGCTTGACAGTAGCAGAGCTGAGTGATGATTATTTACTTTCACATAGCAGATCCATAATGAAAAACTTCTTGCCTCTGACAGGCATGGTGCTCACATGGCTCCTTCTGCGCTGATGGATTGGAAAGTGAATGAGGTTTTACTAGCCTGTGGAAAAAAAGTCTGCAAAGAAAGCTATCCCAAGCTCACCTCATTGAAAGGACTGCCGGGGACTTTTAAAGCCATTTTTTGGGGCAGGGCAGTAGTGGAGTAATTATTATCTGAATGCATGCATACAGGAAAATGGGTATGTTTTCTAAATGATCTCTTTTAAAGCAAAACTGACTAGTAAGTAGGAATGCTTCCCTGCAGGCTGGCAGAAGGACACAGTTGGTATCACATGTTTTAGCAGCTGGCATGTTAATGAGGCCATTTTTATTGAAATGAGCTAAATGCTATTAACTGCTAAATGCTATTGTGGACTCCCAACTGATTTCTGAAGCATTTATTGAACTTCAAAAAGTGCTTCAAGAATCAATTAAAAATAGTTTTTAGATTTGATAGAAAGAAGACCAAAGAAAATTGGGCTGTTATGTTTATCTGAACAGATCTTACCTTTGTGTCACTGGCTTTAAACAGTTTTCTCTCTTTTTTCCTTTCTGTGCTCCAACTAACACTGAAAAATCTCTCTTTTGAAGAAGTGATAAAGTAGTTTGTAGCCAAGATGATTTTGTTGGTGCGGGTTCTCTCCTGTGTGAGAAGATGGTTGGAGTATGGTTGAAAGCGAATATATGGCTCATGATACAGTGATTGTGCTTGGCCACTTCTACCAGTCAATGTCAAGTGTATGTAAATTATTAATTAAATTATTAATGAAAATATTAAAATGTTGTAGAAAGGAAGAAAGCAATGAAGAGCTGTCTGGTTTGGTGTTGCAGGATGGGTGGATGGCAAGCGGTGTTTCCCCTTTCTCCAATCCTGGGCAGATCTGGGGGAAACACTTGATCTTTGATGTTTTTTGGAGGCCTGAGCAGCCAGATCCAGGAGCATTGCGAGGAGCTGCTTACCACGCCAGTGGTCCACCTGGTTCTGCATATCCAACTGCACCATGGGGAGGTGAGGCACTGCTGACTCCTTGGCTGCTTCCCTCAGCTATGCAAGAGCTGCAGCTAGCCAGTATGTAAAGTGTTGTGACAAGCTCTAGTATCTTCAAGACAGAGTCAGTTATTTGGTGTTAAGGTGAGGGGCTTGTTCGTAAAGATAAATGTTTAAAGGAAGAATCAAGCCATCTTCTTGAAAACAACATTAATCTAGGCAGCATGTCAGCCTGCAGATGCCAGTGGAGTCATTATCCCAAGCTGAAACAACAACCTACGCAATTTTATTTCCCTTGTTTTGTATTTTTTGTCACAGCAGGTGTTTGTTGCCTGCAAATACATGCAACATTCATCAAAGACAGTCAACTGCAGCCTTGATGGTGCACTCCCCAAGCAATGGGCTAACTGTCTCCCATGCAGCCATTGCAGACATGTGCAATGTCAGAAAAAGGGATGACTGGCTAGTTTGTTGAAATAAATCTGAATAAGGATGGCCAGGCCATCCCCTGGCCTCCCCTGGGGGCTGCAGGGGCATAGGTGCTCACTGTCAGATGGGGTTTACGGCCAGAGGAGAAAACCTGCTTATCAACAAGACTCTCAGGAAAGCAAGTTTGTGCATTGAACACTGTTGGGGGGACTGACACAAAAAACTGGAATGGAAATTTAGCCCCAAGTGCATCTTGCCTATTTACTAATGAGTCTAGCCTGTGGCAGAGAAATGCTGTCAGCTGCATTTAGCAGCTCCGGAGAGGAAGGCAGAGCATTAGAGTATGATCTATGGTTATGCTCCAAAACCACGGATTGCTAGGTCTGCATGCAGGCTGTAGAGACCACAGTGCACCACAAATGTGCAACCATGTAACAGCTAAAATGAAAAGCATTTCTGTTTCTGTACACATTCCAAAAAACTGTATCATTGCTTCTAGTTTTATCTCATACCTAACCTAACAATTACTGGCTACTAGGATGATGATTTTTTCATTAGCTTCCTTTGAAAGAAATAAAAGATAACAAAACAAACCCTCAAAACAAGCAAAAAAAAAATACCATGATGAAACCACAGCACATGCAAAAATAAACCAGAAGGCAGGAAAAAAAAAACTACTTACTGTATAAATATTCCTAGAAGTGTTGGGTTTTTTCTCATTTGACTTCAGTCCTTTCCCAAACTTTAAAAATAGCCTGGGTGGAAGGAAGAAGGAAACCAGAAGAAACAGTCTGCCACTCTGGTGCCTTTAATAGCAATCCTGTCCTTCCACAAGCCACCAGCCAGCCAGCCAGCCAGTGATTATGTGGTGGCAGCGTGACAGGCAGTGAAGAAAGGAGCTTCTCCCACCTTTAAATGCTGGAGACAAGACACATAAGCCTGGCAAGCCAGGACAGTGCAGAAGAGAGGAGAGGAGGAGGTAAGTGGCTGTGGTGTGGGCTGGAGCTGGGGCAGCAGCACAGGGAGATGAAGGCTTGTCCCACCAGCAAAGTGCCCCATCTGCTTCCTTCACCCTCCCTTACAACAGCATCCCCTGCACAATCATGCTTCTGGCTGTCAGGGATAATGGTGTGACACTGGAACAAGCTTGGTGAACTCTGCAGGGAGGTTTTGAGGACCTAGATCACAACTGACAAAGTCAGCAAACTACAGCTGATGTAGCAGAAATTACTCTGTTTACATTTCTTTGCCCTTGTGAGTCCAGCATTGTCATATGAAAAAGAAACATGGTTGAGCAGCTGCCTAAGTTAATTGCTAAACATCTTCATTATTTCGCCCTGCGGCAAAACCTGGCTTACCAGCTCATCGTTTCTGAGGCTACACAGTTGCTCCAAGCTTCATCCAAGGGAGAACTTTATCCTTTTACCACTATGGAAATTGTAGAATTGTGGCTCAGCATGTGAGACAGCATGCTCAATGAAGTGCATTTTCTGATGGGCACAAACACACACGTGAGCACCCAAGGCACACTTCAGATTCTAACTCTGTTATCCTCTGTCCGAATCATCTCTATATTTGTATTTTGCATTTATTTAAAGAGTCCAGGCTTGGTGTTCTGGCTGGCATAATTTGACTTTTTTTCATTAATATTGGTGTCATTCTCACAGTGTAGCATAGCTGTGGCTGTTGATCACTCTCTTCAAAATACAGATACAAAAGATTCTTAAAATCCTTTACAAGTACTTTCTGAATAATCAGAATAACCAGAAACCCACTTCCAACTTCTTTTTTCTAAGGTTCACATTCACACAGAATCACAGAA
>VZRW01006107.1:0-54124 GCA_013398125.1 Aegotheles bennettii | reverse complement strand
AGTTTCCAGCAGGATCTGCTCCAGCTCCATCATGGTACCAGGCACAGAGGTGACACTGACTGGCCTGTAGGTCCCTGGGTCTTCTTTTTTTCCCTTTTTAAAAATGGGGGTTGTGTTTTCCCTTTTTCAGTCAATGGGAACTTCACTGGACTGCCATGACTTCTCAGATATGATGGATAGTGGCTTAGCAACTTCATACACCAGTTCACTCAGGAACTGCAGATGTAGCTCATCAGGTCCCAAGGAGTTGTGCACCATCAGGCTCCTTAGGTGGTCTCAAACCTGATCTGCCCCTACTGTGGGTGATTCTTCATTCTTCCAGTCCCTGTCTTTGTCTTCTGTGACTTGGGCAGTGTGACTTGAGCACTTGCTGGAGAAGGCTGAGGCACAAAAGTCATGGAATACCTCAGCCTTCTCCATATCCTGGGTAACCATGTCTCCTGTTTCCTTCTGGAGAGGGCCCACACTTTCCCCATTCTTCCTTTTATCACTGATATACCTATAAAAGCTCTTCTTATTGCCTTTGATTTCTCTGACCATATTTAATCCTATCAGGGCATTAGCTTTTCTAACCGTATCCCTGGCTGCTCAGACAACTTCCAGTCCATAGTCCAACCAGATGTCACAGAATCGGGCCAGAAGTAATATTTCCTTCTGTTTGGTGACAGGTTAATTCTAGAAAAAACAGGTCATAGATTAAAGAAATTATAGCCTGTGGGTCTTTTTCAGCTCGTGACCATGTGCTAATTTTTCACTTACTCGCCTGTCCTTTGTGTCCCAGTCTAGGTGTCCTGAGAAGCTGCACATACATGTAATCCTGACAGCCTGCTTACCCAGGCATTGTTACCCCAGGCCATTCCTATAGTGCTTCTGCCACTTCTCCTGGTGCTTCCACATTCATCCTGCCTCATGCACCCTCCATTCAGGCCAATCATAGCATTTCTATAACAGTTCTCTATATACTTTCCTCACCAGCTGTCACAACATTGCCATCAGACAAAATAACAATATATCCAAGCTAGAAAAATGTCCTGCAAGATGCAAATTGGTGAATACTTTACATTGAAACATTCAGTACAAAAGCATCATTTTCTGGCACCATCAGGTTCATTGTTGCTTCTTGCTATTGCTTTTCATTCTGTGCATCATATATTTCCTTATCTTTGATCTCATTAAACATGCTTTTGATCTCATTAAGCAGCAATGTCTTTAAGTGACAAACTCAAAAGTGACAGGCACTAGTTGAAATGAAAACATAAGGAGCAGCACAACTTTTCTGTGTCACATCTTCCCTCCATGGAGTGTCTTGTTATGGCTGTATATGGGCCTGTTTTGACCTCTGTACACATCCTGAAGGGGAGGTACAAAACTTATAAGCTTTGGGGTATTATTCAAAGATGTCTAGTAATTCAAATGGAAAGGGTTTTAATCTCTTTCTAGAAGACAATAAATATCACAAATATTGTAACAACTGTTCAAGAACTTAATCTGTTCTATTGGCATAATTATTAAGAGCAGAGATATAAACTGCTGCAAGTTTTTTTAAACGTAAGTCTTACTTTCCTGTGCATTGCATATAAACAGCTATAACTAAAAAAAAAAACCCACATACAAATCCCAATCTGGAATGAAAGAAGATGTAAAGCTCAATAGTTGCTTATCTGCTTGTATCGGATGTGGTGAGTAAACAAATAAGTGTTTCCTTCATTTCCAGCTCTTACGTCCAGGAGTTCAGCCACCAGGCAAAAATTCAAAGCCATGAATCCAAAAATTTAAGGCATGTTACTCTAAAAACAAATGAGTCCTGGAAGAGTCCTGTTGAAAAACTTTTCCAAAGAGAATAATCTTTAATGCCCTGCGAAACCACATGTAAAAAAATGCATAAACAATTGGGTTAAATGTAGAATTTAAATAACCAAACCAAACCAAAACATCAATGAGAATAGGAGGTACAACATAATTCATAAATGGATTGGTTGCTGTAAAGAAGAAGAATGGACTCCAACAAATGAGAAACACTCCTATTATTATGCCTAATGTCTTGGCAGCTTTCCTTTCTCTGCAGAATGAAATATGGTGCTTCATTTCAAATTGCATATTTTTTTGGCTAATTGCATCAATGGATCTTGCCTGCCTCTTGGCTATAGAGTATATTTTCCTATAGATGTACAGCATAACAAATCCAGGGATATAAAAAGATACCATGGATGACACAACACCTGAAGTTTCACTAAAAATGACAGGGCATCCTCCTGCACAATGCACGTGATTATATATCTCTTCTGCCCCTCGCAAGTTTAGTTCTAGAAAGATCATCCCAAAAGCAAAAGCAGCAGGGACCATCCAACTTACAAATATCATGACCATAATAACAAAAGTGTTTATCTTTGATTTGTATCTTAGAGGGTCACACACAGCATAGTAACGGTCGATGGATATGAAGGAAAGATGGAAGATGGAAGCCGTGCTCAACATAATGTCCGTGCTCGTGTGGATCTTGCAGAAGAGCTCCCCGAAATACCAGCAGTGCTCAACAGAACGCACCATGCTGCAAGGCATGATGAGGAATCCCAGCAAAAAGTCTACTGTAGCCATAGAAAGTATCAGGAAATTTGTTGGTGTATGGAGCTGCTTGAAATGCGATATTGAGATGATAACAGTCAAATTTCCAACCACTGTGGCCAGAATAACGCAAACCATGAAGATATACATGGAAACATGGATACTGCTTGACCAGCTGCTCCTTATGCAAGAGCCATTTACGGATTCAAAGCACAGTTGCATCCTTACTGAGATCTCAAACCCACGTTGGTATGCAGCACAGGTACTGTTCTTTCTACTGATGAGGTATATTTACAACTGCTTTTTTCTTTTCTGTATGGGCAGAGCTGCAGGGAGATAAAAAAGGGAAATTGTAATCACCTTCATTTACTTGGATGTGTAGGAAATTCACATTTCTCTATTTATGAAGGATGAAACTATTTTGTAATTATACTTTTAACAGAAAGGCATTTTTTTTATTAGACTTCCCTTGAAATGGAAACTCATTTGATGAAATAAACTGTATAATGTGTGTCCTCACATCCGAATAGCAGTGGTTCCCAGAGGCCTGCACTGGGCAATGACTTCTATAATGGGCAGGTGAGAAGTCCTTTTTGTTATTTTCTGTTTAAACAGTCCTAGTTGTCTTCATCAAAATTGGTTGGAGTCACTGTGCTCTTGAAAATCAGTAATTTTAGATTCCAAAGCTCCCTCAACTTATTTTTTGATGCATAAGTCTAAGATCTACAAGTTTAAAACAGAAGGCTAAAGCTGAGGAGCCCATGCTCAGCCTCTCCCCCAGCTGTGTCCAGTGATAACTGAACCCACTGTGTGGCCTGGCCAAACCAAAGAGTCTCCACAAGCCCTCAGCTTTTAGGCTGATGGCACTGTCTCACCAGATCAAGTCTTACAGTAAAATTCTTGTAGGCTTTAGCTGTGAATAGAGACATAAGGAAGAGATCTAAGAGGAGAAAAAAAACTTTTCTGACCTTCTGCTGTCAAAATATAATGGAATCACCTGACTAATTTAAAACACTAGCTGCTGTATAAGTAAATATCTTTTCTGTTGGGCTCAAGTTCATGTCAGTTCTAGTAGTTTAGTATGGTTTTGTGTATTTATTGTGTCAAGGCATACACATAGAGATGGAGAAAAACATTATCTGAAAGTTGGTTTAGTTTGCAACTGAGGACACATATATTGGCCATCCTTTCATGTACGCAGTAGAATGTCCCTTTTGTGAGTCTCTTTACAAAAGCATTTAATGAAAGTACTTGAAAGATATGGTTTTCCTTTAATTAACAGAAAAATAGTATTACTGTGAAAAATAAAGGACATTAGTATATGCTACTCAGTAACATTACCTTTATGGTATAATGTGGTTGTTAAAGTCAGAAAAATACTGACATGGCAATTCATCCAGTACTAATTTAACCCATTTGCTTTGGGACATCCTGCCTCTGGTTATCCTGGATAGAACACAACAAAATAATTAATTTTTTCCCATATAGAAACATATGTTATTGCAAGCACACCATGTGGTTAGAAGCTAAATGGAAGCTAAATACAGATGATAAACTACAGCTTGCAAAACCCTGACAGCTACAGAGCTATAACTAACAGCTTGTGTTTACAGAGGTGTTTTCAAGTCGTGCCAGGCAGTGGCACCCCAGTGCCAGGGCAAAGGTGCATCCAGAGGCACTCTCAGGAGTACAGGACACAATCTGAGTATATTTATTTACTGTTTGGAATGTCTCTTGCTTCCCCCTTTTTCTATCTACTAATATTTAACACCATTTCTGCTCTTTTCCACCTCGCTTTACCTATCACATCCAGGTAGAGGAAACACAGCCAGATGGATCTTTATTAACTAAAATCTTTGCATTCACAGCAGAAAGAATTAAACACCAAATTAACTGAAGCATTTGGACAATACTCTCAGGCACATGGTGTGACTCCTGGGGTTCCCTGCAAAGGTACAGGAGTTGGGCTTCATGATCCTGGAGGGTCCCTTCCAACTTGGCATGTTCTATCATTCTATGATTCTATGAACTGTGTATAACAGACATAATTATAAAAGTTTTAAGCTCATTCAGGTTTTAAATCTGTTACATAGATTTCTACCTTAATTTGTTTCATGTGTAAATTAACCAAGAAATATGGTAAAACAGGCTATGAAACCAATCAAAAAGAATTAAGGTGCTATCTCTAGTTTTCTTTCCTATTTAAAAGATTAACAACTTCCCTATTGTTCTTTGACAGAGAAACTGTTTAGCTTAAAGAAATATGATCTCTCCTGGAAACTGTTTTTCTTAAAATAAATAAATCTTATTTTCATGAGATTTTGTTTTTTCATTAAAGAGAAAAAAGAAACTGCAACCAAAATACTGAGCAAAGTGAGATTAAGTGTGTGGCTTTGAGTGAAATGGAAACAAAATAAATCAAAACTCATGTGTCAAACTGTCCAAATGAGTTAACACTGAAGAAGTTTTCAACAAGAAAGCAGAATACTTCTCTTCCATAATTAATTACAAAGTTTTAAATCAAATAAAATGGAAATATGAAGAAGTATCCCTTTAAAAAACTATCCTACTACCTTTCTATTCTGCTTTTCACACTTGTTTTCTGCTCATTGAGTGGCACCCCTTCCTTTTGATGACCATCTCAAAAGACAGGTGATCTGCTTCATCATCATAACAGTTCTGAGCAACACAAATTTTGAGAGGACAGGCACTTAATCCACAGCTGGAGCAGCCTCCAGAAGCTACTGACACATTGCTGGAGGATGTTTGGTACAATGAATAGTGTTCTTGGCCCCTTACTCAGGAGCATCTGTTAATGTGAATAGTAGCTCAAACTGTTTATTTTGTTACCCACTTAAGAACAAAAGCATGGCTGTAATGGTCATATTTGTTTAACGGGCTTTATTTGTGGGTAAATTCAGCTCATATGAAGTATGTTTACTTGTTTGATTAAATGTTGTGGTCACATTGTGAGCAGCCCAAGACTACTTAGGTGCAGAACAAAAACTGCCGTGTAGCCTCCCTTCTGTAAGCTGTTAAAGTATAGCAAAATATGTTAGTATAGTTAGGTCACAGCAGCATGTAAGATTTCATTGAAAAGGTATATTGTGTGCTGAGTGACATGATGTGTATTTGCCAGCCTAGTTCTGATTACTCTACTGAACAAACAGGTTTAATCTAACAACCTATTCACTTAACAGCTATTTGCAAGATACAGCTACTAAAAAAGTGTTTAAAGTAAACACCTATTATTTGCTGTACTGGAGTCACAGATGAGGAGCATCAATTTTTTGCTCCACAAAGGACAATGCAGCGTTTAAAACAATGATACTGCTGAATATAAAAGACTGTTAATATGGTGACCATCAGCTAAAGCCCAATTATGCTGGGTGCCTCAGGGACATATGGAACAAGGTAGATAAAGTTACTAATTCTTACAAATTAAGTTACATGACCTGAGATATTATGTGTATAAAAATCAAAGTGAAGGCACACTCCATTCATTTCTTTTTCTTGAGGCTGCACTCATAGAGGAACTGGGGTGTTGCAATGCAAGGTTCTGGGAAGACAGCTTGCCAACTGAAAAAATTGCAGAAACAACCATCACACAAAGTAAGAAACCACTTGAGAGAGTGAAAGGAGTCAGGTCCAATTGCTCAGAGTAGAGGAAATATCAGAGAGATGTTAGTCATCCAAATACTGGTCTCCCAGAAAGTTCTTCACCCTTTTAAGATTCATAGCTGTGGGCCTTCATTGGAGCTAAGCACTCCTCTTTGATGAGTGAAAGTTTAGGTCTTGGTAATTACCATCTTTACATACACATTATGGGGCTTTGAGCAACCTGGTCTAGTGGGAAGTGGCCCTGCCCATAGCAGGGGGGTTGGAACTAGATTATTTTTAAGGTCCCTTCCAACCCAAACCATTCTATGAGTCTATGATTCTATGACACATTTTACAGGAAGGTAAAATTTAAGGGAATGAATCCATGTTGCCTGACTCTGTACAAAACTGATAAAGAAATCTGGTGGTCAGCTCATTACAGGGACTTACTCAAAGGACATCCATGAGTGCACAGACACTGCTCTCCTACTGTGTCTCTCCTTTAAGTGACACAGTGGCCAGAACACAAGGGGACTATCTGGAAAGGCAGCTCTGCTTGAAGTGTTTGATTCAAGGAGCAGCTACCTGGCAGCAACCAGCCAAACCACGGGGACCCTCTGGGGCTGGGAAGCCTTCCTCTGTTGTGAGCAGCTCTGCTCCACTGCAGGGGCTGGCCAGCCTTTCTGCTCCTATGAAAATCATCTCATGGCAAAGGGCTTCAAACACCAATCATGTACCTTGCAGAGGGGTTTTGTCCAGGGAAGTGGTCAAGTCACCATCCCTGAAGGTTTTTAAAAGACATGTAGACGTGGTGCTTAGGGACATTGTTTAACGGTGGACTTGGAAGTGTGCTAGGTTAATGGTTGCACTTAATCTTAAAGGTTTCTTCCAACCAAAACAATCCTAGATTCTATGATTCCAAAGTGTAGGGAAGAGTGGGCTGGGGCTTGCTGGTGAGTGTGACTCTCCATGGCAGAGACAGGACTAGTGTGGGGTCCAGCAGGAGGGACTGGTGTGGCGTCCAGCAGGTGCCTTCAGCAGCACCATTACAGCAGGAGGCTGCTCAAGGACAGAAAGCACAGTAGGATGTCTCTGTATAGACTATTTTTGGAAATGCTCCTCGCTCTTCTACCAAACAGCAGCCCATGGGCATAGCACTTAGCATTCATTAACCCTGAATGCACCAACTTGTACTGTAGGACTCATATACACAGGAAAGGAACGAACCACTGACCTAGAGGAAGCTGAAAGGACGGGGAGGTTGTTATTTAATGGTATGTTTACTGAAATGAATGTAAAGTAGCAGTTTATAAGATATCAAGATAATTAAGTAATTAAGCAGGCCAAATTGTCAACTCGTTTAGAACAAGGAACACTTTGGTAACAAGCATTCACCTTGTTGGTGCAGATGCTTTAAGCAGATATTTTCTTGTGGCTTAATGCTAATGTGGATCATGAAAATATTCTCAAACTTACTATTTATATCGTCAAAGACAAATATGTCAAGCTCTGTGTTTGGAAGACTTAAGAACACTTATAAATAGTAAAAGTTCAACAGTCTTTTGCGTCTGTAATATAGTAAAGCGGTTCTACATCAAAATTAAAAATAAAAACTTGTCTACAAAATTGTTGCTGCAGCTTTCTTTTCTGCAAAATTTACACGTCTGCAATAATTAGTTTTCAGATTTTTTGAAAACCAAGAAAAAGAGGTGTTGTCATGCTGTCTAGCATACCTTGGGTCATCAACACTTCTTGTTTGTTTTTAAAACATAAAATAATTAAAATGGAAAACAGCACAGAAGGGAATGGAAATAACACTTGCTGGACACCAAACCCATTTGAACAATGTGTTAAAAAATTATTCTGTTCTTCCTAGGCAAGACTGTAAAAGGAATGCTGGAAATGGGAAGGAACAGAAGGGGGCTCAGGCATAAGAACTGTTACCATGAAAAAAAATCAAAAGCAGGACAGCATTGCTTTCCACTGAGATTCTTTTAGCTTGCATTTCTTATGGGTACAGTTCGGTCATTTGGCAGAAAATATCATTTTACAGTATCCACTAGAGAGAGGAAAATATCTCATTTTCAAATGGTTCATTTTAAAAACTGGCTCTCTGTAGAGGGGAGCCATTGATTTAAAACTACTGGAGGCTCTAAAGCAGCCCCAGGGTTGGAGAGGAATTTTGAAAACTTGTAACTCCACTCACCATTTATGCAGTCCTCAGGAAAACAAGCACAGCATTACAAAAAATTATCATCTTAAGTTTCCATTCATACGTTTGAAACCTGGGGGAAAATGCACTAATTCCCAATGAGTTATTAGTTCAAAATAAATACTTCATTATAAGGGTTAAACAAGAATACGTGCCAAATAGTAATTTGAATGTTATTGCTGCAAACCTGATGCAATTCCACCGAAGACAACCTGAAATTAGTCTAGAATTATACCAGAAAAATTTAACGAAGAACAGATGAGATGGTTTAGTTCTAGATCTTTTCCCACGGTACATTCTTACTTTTCAGTGGAAACCAAACTTCCTTGCCAAGTAAAAATAACTGTTTATAGAGAGTAATACAATGTTTGTGCTCTTTCTCAAAGTATAGTGCTTATAATTAGAGCTATAAATCCAAACCTCAAGATAAATGCAAATATCTGAAATGCACGGAGGAATAAGAGATTCCATGAAAATAATACCTTCTCACCCCAGGAGGGTGAGCGAATCCCCCAGTCACCGTGTGGGTGTAAAGCAGAGGCACCCCCACAGAAGGGCAGGTCCCCTGAGCCTCTCCAGTGCTCCCATGTACCCACGAATCCAACAGGAGTGAATTTAGGACTGTGGCTGGTTTGGTGCCCTCCAAACACCAACTCCAATATGAAAGCAAATGTGGAGGAGGGAGGTAGTAAGCAGTAAGAAAGTACAATCCCAGTTTCATCATTATGCATCTTCATGGTTCTGGAATAACTCCACAGAAAGTAAAGAGCCGTACTCTGAATCCACACCTGTGCCTGAAAAGAGTTTTGGCCCCTAGCTATATTTCTCTTTCAGCTGTTGCGAACGAATGGTTTTTTAAATCGTCATCTCAGCCACCTCCAAAACCTCATTGCTGTTGGTGCTATTGCTGTTCTACAGAAAGAATGCAGTGATCCATGCAGAATAACAACTATTATCTTTAGTGCTAACCATAGAAGATTCATCACTGAAACAAAATAAATTCCCAGACTAGCATATTAGAAGCTCACCGTATTTCAGAGTGCTTGACACGGAGATGGTACCTGCTCAGGAGTCATTTCCACATCAGGAACCAGTGCAGACTGTGGATTCAGTGCGATGGTGACTCATCCCACATGAATCATCCCACAGCTGAGCAGCTGCAGGCTTGGTCTAACTCTGGTTTACAGCCTTCTGGAAAAATTTTATCAACAAGATAATGTAAACATTAGCTATTCTGAAAAGATAAGCAGATAATAAATTCTATTCTGACACAAGCCACTAGCACATGCAAAGATGACTACATTTGAATTAAGTTAAAGCCAGGCTCACGGAAAGAAACATACAAAATAAAGACAAATGTTTATTATGGTAAAAGTACAGATGGAGCTAACAGCACTGAACAGTTTTTAAGATAGCCCAATGTTTCTTGCCCTCTTTTCATTTTTTTGTAATGTTGCCAACCTTTAGCAATTTCTGTTATCTTTGAAAATTTGATTTGTCTATCACAGAGTGGATATTTTCAAAAAAGTACAACGGCAATACTTCAACTGTATCTGAGAACAAGATGGATTAAAAAGATATCGCTTCCTCATATTTAAAAAATTCTGCTTGTTTTTTTATTTACAATGCTCTGTTTATATGCTTTGTCATATGGACTTAAGAGGTGTTGATTGCCTATTTGTGTATCTTTTACCATACCAGAGGAACTATACCTAAATATGGCCAAATTACAAATCAGCAGTGGCCAAACTGCAACTTGTTGCTTTCTAAAGCACAGTTCATTGACCAGGATACACATCTTCAAACAGTAAGAGATTTAGTATTGCTGTGGAACCCAAGGAGGGGAATCCTTCCAAAAAGAAGTAATCCCAGGAAGTAGAACTGACCCACTTTGGGTCAGTTTGTGTGTGTCGGCTGGTGGTCTGAGCTGGTGGAGAACCGTGCCTTCCAGCTCTTACTTCCCTGAAGATTCACTGAGCCCTAAGCAGGACCCTTGTGGCTCAGGCTGCAGCTTCTCCCTGGGGATTTGGAAATGGGGTGGGCTTGGGAGATAGGAAAATATGGCCCTGGCAAGGTGGCACAGGGGGCATGGGGCTGAACAAGAGGGAGAACTATTGGTGAAATAGCGGTCTTGAAATGTCACATTCTGGTGTAAAATGTGGCTACTCTACTGGAAGCCACTGAAACCTAAATTGGCAATAAATGCTTAGATGTAAGTAAACAGTCTGCTGGAGCCTCTGTTCTCATTCACTGCTCTGTTGCCTTTCACAAACACTGGATTTAACAATAATTGCATGCTGTTTTCCTAGAAATATTAAACAAGCTTGATTGTTTCTAACTGCCCATTTGAAAGTCCAACAGACTACATATATCAGTGCTGCTGCACTGTGGGACATTTTTAAGGGGGACACATGCACACCTGCAAGTGCCATTTTTTGCTTCCACATTTTTTTTCACAAAATCATAGAATGGTTTGGGTTGGAAGGGACCTCAAAGCTTATCCAGTTCCAACCCCCCTGACACGGACAGGGACACCTCCCATTAGACCAGGCTGCTCCAAGCCCCATCCAACCTGGCCTTGAACACTTCCAGGGAGGAGGCAGCCACAACTTCTCTGGGCAACCTGTGCCAGTGTCTCATCATCCTCACAGGAAAGAACTTTTTCCTAATATCCAATCTAAATCTACCCTCTTTCAGTTTTAAACCATTTCCCCTTGTCCAATTTTGCTGCTGCAGGAAGCAGCAGTGCTGTGCAGGAGCATCGCTCATATCATGGCACTGCTGGAACAGCAACTCAACTAGTGCAGAAACTACCAGTGTCAGAGGCTGTGACCTTTTGTACAAACCTCTGCTGCCCAGTCCCAGGAAGACATGCATGGACAGCCTGATTTTTCAGCAAAGAGCTTCATTTATCTTCTCAGTAACTGCTCTAAGTCATTTGAATATACTTTTTTGGAACACCGAAGGGGAAGTAAGGAGTCAGTTTGAATTTGATTTATATTTTGTTATCAAGTTCCTGCTTGCTAGCCATCTCCTGCACAATACCTGTGAAGCTGAAAGGGAACAGATGGCAGCAACAGGAGGCTTAGCTGTTTAAATGTGCCTCTACCTGCATAGCTTTTTGATCATGCAGGTGAGGATTGGTGAAGAGAAAGTAAATATTTCTCTCTTTTCTTCTCCCCCTCCCCTTTCCCCCTCTCTGTAGTCCATTTTGTTCTTATCTGAAATTGTTGCTGCTTCTTCCTTCTGTGCCTTGCAACCCTTCTTGCCCCAGCTGCCCACATGGACTACTGCCCTAAATGGACCCTCTCCTTTCCCTCCATTCTAGCATGCTGTAGCTGCATCTGTTACCACACAATATTAGGGGGGTCATTTCATACCACAGATTTTGGAGCATTCGCTGAGCATGTGCTCCTCATTTTCTGGATGCATGCCAGGAATTGATTTTTAGAGGTAGTTCGCACTTGCAGCTGAAGCCAGTGACAATCGCATTATGGCTATATATATAGTATTTTTGTAATATGAATTATATTCTGGCATTTTTTTAGTCTAACACTGAACTTGGAAGAATCCCTGCAAACAGGGACTAATGTTAACGTGAATAAACAATCTAAAATGCCTAGTGTAACATTAGAGATAGACTCAGAAACTCTTCAACAAAATGAACGTTTAAGACTTGCTAAGTAATGATGACTGATCAAACTTAAGCTTTTTTTTTATAGCTGTGGTCCTTATACATACAGCCATCTGATACTCTTGACATCTGTTATGAAAGGCACCACAAATGTACTTTTACCCACACTTGCCAAAGTTTTCTATCTTTCAGTCTAGCTATCAGGAAGTAAATCACTGTCTATTAATGGCCATGTTTTTACAGCTTGTTCTACCTTTTTATATCTCAGTGTCAGATATATTTGATTTCTACTTAGGCAAGCAAAATGTTTCTTTCCAACAATAAGTTTCCATGAATGAATTAATGTGTTTCTGCAATGTGGTTAGGTTAGCTATTTTAGCCAACTTGGTGTAAGAACATCTCTGAGAAAACTGGAGAAGACAACTACTAACCAAGTAGGAGAGTGGAAGAAAACAAAGGCTTATACATTCTCAATTAGTTTTTGTTTTGTCAGCTGGGTGACAATCCAAGATACTGAGGATTTTACAGGGCCAGTGCACTTAACTTCTGCCGAGGTGGGAGCTATATGGATCACCATCTCTATGAACTCTCACGGGGAGGGCCAATGACTTCCTGCTCCAACCAGACCCAGTCAGGTGGTGTGAGAGTCTCCGTGCAGTTTACATCTGCTGATTGTGCATCTGCAGAGACAGAGTTGTTCTGCATTTAGTTGTGAATTCAAACAGTTGTATTCTGTGGGGTTCTTTTTTCAGTGCAAGCTATTTCTCTTTTTCAGCTTTCCTGCCTGGATGGTAGACGGTGACATTGCAAACACTATAGGGATCATGTGGGGTTATAATTTGGGTCTTGGTTAATTAGAAATGTATGAATTCTTCAATTCAAACTCTGGTCATGGTCATTCTGTCTCATGATATCTGCACTGATTCTGTGTATCTAGGAATGATGTCCCATACTGTCAGTAATTCACTTATGATAACATGAGTTGTCCATAAACACAGCATATTGTATTACTGGGTCTAATAGTTGCACAATCTTTGACTGCATGTCACTGATCCATGTTATTTAATGTATAACTTGAGGTTATGTAGACTAAAATATGCGTACAAGGTCCTGCTCTCAAAAAAACCTGCAACAGATTAAGGTTCTTTCACTCTATTTTTGCTCCAGGTCTTCTTGCTTTAATTCAATGTGTATAATAAAGAACATTAGACTTTACTCAGAGTTAAAGTTTCCCTAAAATTTTACTGGTCTTACTTAAGCCAGTCATAAGGTTTGGATCACACTTGTTTTAACACAGTATTTTTCTACCTTCATCTGAAGCCTTGCATCAATAAAATCTATTAAGGACTTGTTTTTCTCTCCATATGATCAGAGACACAGTGGACAGGTGGGTCTTGTTTGCTTTGGCCAGCATCAAGGTATACGGAAGAAATATTGACATGTGAAGAGCAGGCTTTTCCAGCTCAGAAAAGGATGGGGTTCATTAGGATACCATCTGGAGTAGCTTTTGAGGTGGAGTCATTGGCATTTATTACATATAAATTGATTCCTCTGCTCTAGCATATCTCTCTCAGAGTCAGTAAACACTCCTGTTATTTCAGAAATTCAAATTCTGTCCCATAAGGAAAATGTAGGAGAGGCCTTTTTTTTTTCCCCTGAAGATGAGTTCTCTCTTTTCTAACTTCCACCTACTAGGTAGGAAATTAAATTCAGTCAGTTCACTTTCTGTGAATTCAACAGAAACTGTTCTAGGTGAATGTGATTCATCACATTGGTCATTCATTATGTCTCTGCTTCTGTGTTCTGAATGTTTCTGTAATTTGCACCATTCAGAATTGGCCTTTATTACAAAACCTCATATTTCCTAAACTGAACTTTATCTGGTCACTACAACCACCAAGTTCCTCAGCTGAAGATCTGGTTGGTTTTTGCACTCCTTCCAGGGAACCCTTACCCAAAAGCAGGGTTCATAGTTCTTGAGGATTAAAATGACGAAGCCATTCTGAGACTGCTGCAATGCTCCAAGTAATTAACCTCATCCCCTTCTTGGTTCAATTCTTGCTTTATCATCATAAATGAGAAAGGGATTAATAAACTTCTGAGTGGTCCATTGTTTAGAACGCTCATTGCTCTCTCAGGGAGAGGAAAGCTGGACAGCAAATCTTGAAAACTACAGGTCAGCCATTCTTCAAATTTGGTTTTAGTGTCATTTTTGAAGAATCCTGGACTTCTACATCCCCAATGGATGACGTTTGAGAGTCTTTTCCTGATATCCTATAAGCTACTTAATTAGTACTATCAATTGCATCATACCCATTTCCAGCTCTCACAGCCTAAGACAGTCAGCTCTGCATGTATCTGGGAAGTATTCCATACTTATACCAGCAAGAAATATGTGTGAGATTTTTATGTTTAATTATCACAACCTGAATAGTGACAAGGGAGTGGAATGTGGAATAAACTCTACCCTTGAATAAAGTAAAACATTTATTTTAAAATCTACTTATCTCCCTAGGAGCCTTATCCCCTTAACACTAACTCAGGAGCTTGAATAAACTCTGACTGACTTTTGGTACAGATGGCTTAGGAAAGTTTAACCTGATCTATAAATATAAACCTAGTAATAATATACTGAATGTCTACAGTTCTGTTCAGTCTATGACTTCTGACTGTATTCTTCTTCAGCTTCAGAAAGATTTTTATAAATTCCACATCTATTTGGAGATTATGAAATACCCATGATACCAGCAACCTGCAAAGTATTTGTTTGTTTCAAACACCCATGATGCATCTGTGAGGTCTTTCTAAAATATCCCCAGATTCTTCTTTTTTTGTGGATTAGCATGTAAAGCTATTGATACCAACCAGTGAAAACAGATTCAAATCAAGTGATTTGACTGTGACAACAAAAACAAAAGTCAAATTGTGTTCACATGCCCCTCCAGCAGCATTTCCTCTTTTTTTTTTTTTCCACATAAGCAACTCTGCAACTCTAGGCCAGGTAATAAAAGCGTATTTTGCCTGAAGTGCAGCCAACTGGAGATGGAGGTGAGTGGCAGGGCGTGCGAGAAGGAGGTGTGGCGCCGGCTCCAGAGATGAGTGTGCAGCTCCTGCAGCGCCTGTGTGGTCACAGGGCTGCAGGAGGCAGCGACCATCCCTCCCAGCAGGTCTCTCTCTTTCTTCCAACCCTACCCTGCCGGAGCCATGGCCTGAGATGTCTCAAGCAGTGACCATGACTGGAACAGAAAGGTGTCAGAGATACCTCTTTTGGAGTAGAAAGGGAATAAGCAAGGTTCAGGGGCATCAGGAAGAATTATATTTTCAAGTTAAAAACCCTTTTAGGATCTTTTTTAGTACTGGAGTTTACATGTCATGGTAGATCTTGCCTTTCCCAGAGTGTTCCCTTGACATTTCTTGGGGCTGACAGCTGAGTGAGCAGCACTGAGGATGGACGGAGAAGCACCACCATCCCCAGGGCAGAGTCCTTGGCTGGTCTGTTGCAGAAGACACTTTCTACAATATGTGCTTGACTGTGTCAACCCCCATGCAAACCATGACGACCCCAGTGCAAACCAACAGACTCGCATGGTCAACAGGATGACACTGCAGACCATCATAACCAGCATGATCAGTCTCATTTGCCCTTCCCAAACTATTGCTCCTAATGTGAAAGACAAGGGTCTCCTGGAGTGTACCAGACTTGCACAGGGAGTGAAGATCAGCTCCCACCCTTCAGCATGGCCATCTGCAATTCTGGACCCCACACCCATTATACATCCAACAGTCATGTGGGATTAGTACTGCCATGGGTCCATCATAATCTTTCTTGACCAAAACTTCAAAGACTAGTCTGGGTTACAACCACAAGTCAGGTGAGAAAAGGGTGAGGTGCTGGACAAGCCATCAACAAGCACAACCTCAAGGCTCTGCCTATCTTGAATAACTGCCCCCAAGTGGTACAATCACTCCCCTGACCATGAGCTCAGCTATTTTATTTCCAGGTTGAAACAAGCCCTGAAAGGAAAATCTGAAGTTGTGTTCTGAGAAGCAACAGCACATGGGAAAACAGAATTCATGTAGTTTCGACAGCTTCTAGACAACATATGTTGGTGTGCATGGAGTGGGAAGCTACAGCATTGTTTTTTGTGTGCTACGTTTAGGATGGCTGAGTGCTAAGCATGGTGCAGGCTGTAAGCCATTACATGCAAAAGACTATGGGAGAAGCATAGAGGCAGAGTCCACTCTAAGACATGTGTGGTGTGAATGAGGCCTGTTTGGTGCAGAACATGATAGACAGAAATCAGGCCCAGGGCTGCCAAATCTTCTATATCATTGCTAGAAGTCCCAAATAATGCCCATTTCTCACACTATATGGTAAAATGTGTAGCAGGTACTAAAACATTGCCCATTTCCTATGTTTTTACAGTTTTGAAGAAATTTTCCAAATACCCAGGAGAAACGTGTTGGCATACTATGTTTATATGGGAAGTCTGATCTGAAATGCATTGGACCCAGCATACATCTGCAATAGAATTGTTTTGATTGGAAAAGACCTTTAAGGTCACAAAGTCCAACCATTAACCTAACGCTGCCAAGTCCATCACTAAACCACGTACAAAGCAGTGCAAGTTCAGAGGGATTGCAGAACCAAACATGTTTTATGGAACACAGCCAGACTCAGTGCCTGTGTGGGTTGTGGAGGACCACTTTATTTCTCTAAGGTTGCACCTAAAACCATTTCAAATTTGGTTTTCTCTTCATTGTAGAGTGCCTTGGTCAGAAGGCCCATTGAGCACTAGGGAGGCCGTATCAATTGTTGTGTAGGACTGAGAAACAAGGACACTTAGTGCTTACATAGTCTGAGAAACAGGAAGGTGCAAAAGGGACAGAAAGGCTTCCTTGAGGAAGATTTGTTCTGCAGCAAACTGGTAAATTCACATTTCACACATTGCAGCATCAGTCTTCTTTCTAATGTTATCCTGGCTATGTGCATGATATCTTTGGGAAAAAAAATAATGATTTCTAATTCAAGATTTCATGTGACAGAACAGTCATAATAAAAAAATCATTGCACTGGCTCAAGCACTATTAAAAAGGTGTACACAGCAGAAAGAACACATCGCTTCCTCCTGAATAAACCCAGCTGCCACAGCTGCTGAGCAGAAGTGCAAAATTGCAGAACAGGAATGATACAGGATAGCAGTCATGGCTCAGGAGGAAGTGGATTATGTAGGGAATTCCCATCCTGTCTGTGGTGACTGTATAGCAGTTAAGGAGTTAACGTTACAGGGAGGTTCGCAGAGGATGCGGCAGGTCTTTTTCATAAAGCCTTCCAAAAAGCGTCGCTGTTACAAGTGGTTTCGACGTGCCATGCTTACTTTTCAAACGTCCATCACATAGCACCTATTTGAAAAGAGAAACAATGATACTAACAGTCCACTAGCAGAGTAGGAATATTGCATGCTACAGAAAGGATAGGCCTTAGATATTGAATATTTTGATGTAGCACTTTTAAAACATAATCACAAGAATGAAAGAAACCAGAATTCTCTCTGGCTTTGCCATAGCTTTCCCACATTTCCTTGGACTTGACTGTCTCTAAAACTTCATTCAGCTCCATCTTTGGAAAAAACAGATCATTTTATCTGCCTCACGAGAAGGTGAGAGTGAGACTAAATGATTTGTTATGTTCTAATTACTTACTCATACATGGTGATGAAGGTTATATATGTATCTAGGACAGTAATTTGAAAACCTTTTTGATTTGTAGACCCCAAAACAATTTCTAGATGGAAGAGAATTTCAAGCTACTAGCCGTACTTTGCTTTTCTTAGCTACTTTTTAACAGATCACTGTTGTTCATAGACTGTGCATGCCTGCAACTTTTTAAGAGCCTCTGTTACAAACATTAAGCATGTCTTGGTAAGAAAATATTATTTATTTTTTTTTTAATTAGGCTATGATCATATTTTTAGTGTACCAAAAAATCCTTCAATGTGTACATTTTTACAGAAGTCCCATTCAAAAAAATATGCAGAATGAGTGATGTTTTTCCATTTTCCACCTTGTAAAAAAATCATCCTTGTTTCCCCTAAAACTTTTCAAGACTTTTTCACTATCTTCGATGTCATTTGTAAGCTATTAAATACTTCTTCCAAATTAATTAAGATTCCATCTACCCTCTTACATAACTGTTATCTAAGATCTATGAATGAAAATATGTTTTGGCAAAAATATATGGTGAATTTTCAAGCAAAAAAAAAATAAACCTCACAAACCTCTCAAAAATCCCTTTTAACATTTTTAACTGCATAGGATCTCTGCTCTTATGCATAAGTAATTTTTCTTGCTTGGGCAATTTATCAAGAGTATTTGATTTCTTTGTCTCCTAAAATGCCCATCAGCAGAAATCTGTAGAAAATAGCCCCTTGGAAGCTGCCTTTTATGGATTCAGGACCCAAAATGAGAAGACATATTTGCTAAAGAAAACACTGAATAGATTCTCGGCCTTAGCATTTATACATCCTCATCAGTAAGGATTAATTCAATCCATCTGTTTAAATGTCCTCTTGAGTTACAGTCTGCAGAACTAAAAGAAGTGGTTTTTGGATGGGACTTTGCTGCCATATTGGTCTCCAGCACCACAGCCTGGAAAACCATGCATTGAACAGCTCCAGGGTCCCCCATTACCTCGAACTCCCCAGGGGCCAGCTGCACTCCACTGTACAAGACTTCTGGAAAGACATAGTTGGTGCCAAACGTGCCGCTGAGGGAGAACATCTCAAACTTGGTCTGAGCTGTCTCCACCGGTTCCCCACATGTGTTCAGGTCTGTGCTCCTGCACTTGAGCAGGGTGCATATCTGCAGGGAGGAGGATACAGAAAGGCAAAATACTGCTAAGCTTTCAATAATCAAGAGCTGGATTTGATAGCAAGAAAAGTTCTCACAATGCACTAATAGACAAGTGTTTTGGGGTGGTTGGGATGTAAGCATATACAACCCGCACTGACCCCTACAAAACAAATTACCTGCCAATGGTATTTTATGAGAGAACCGTGAAGTCCATCAAATGCACCCAGGACATAAACTTCATCTTTGCTCTTGTTTGACGTCCGATAGACCAAATGACAGCAGAGGTCTCCTTGGCAAACTGTGTAATTTCCAGCTTGTCTCCTGAGTTCACTGAAAGTGAATATATCCCTCCGGACAGCTCCCGAAAAAGTATCTTTTTCTCTTGGAGATTTCTTGATACTTGTGGCATACGAGCTCCAGTTGACGGCGGGGGGGGAAGTGGGGGAAAGACGGGGACGTGCGCTCAGCTCTGCTAGCAGGAGACATCCCTCCTCTGTCCTGCTGTCATAATGGTAAGCGACGGGTCCCTCCGGCGTGAACAGCCCACTGCCTGCCCAGGACACCCACCAGCCCTCCATCAGCCTGCTTGGCTTGGCAGGGGGGCCAACCACCCCCTGTGCCACACTGGCAGGATTTTTTGGTGATCTTATTTTCAGTTAACATTCTACGGACAATTTTGGAAGAATTTTAAAGCACAGAACTTCTAAAATACATATCATAGTGTAAAAATGTGACCCAAACTTCACAGATCAAACATGACCTAAACTTCACAGGTTTTGTGATTTGCTGAATCTTGAATGGCAATTTGACACATGACCATCCCTTTTTTTTTTTTTTTTAAGAAATTAGGTTAAATACAAATCAGAGCTCTAAGAGTAACATATTTTACAAAGAAGGAAACCGTAGGGGTAATTACGTTTCACAGAAGGAAACCTAGGGCTGTGGCCAAAACTCAGCTCAGCCTATGTAAGGCAGGCAAAAATGTTTCTTTGTGACTTTCATTTCTGCCTCGGGGAAGAGTTACAGATGCAGCTAAGGCAACATTTTGTGTTTACATAAATTTTTTTGGCAGTAAATATCTATTCTGATTTAAAAAAAATATAAATATATCTAATTCTACAGTAGCAACAAAAACCTGAAAATATTTTATTCAATATATAACAGGAATTCTCCTTTTGTTTTTGGGTTATTAATGCCTGTTTAAAACATTTTTTCCTCCATTTAACTTATGATTGAATTTTAAACAAAAAATGCTGCTTCTAAGTGAGAGGCAGAAAATTTAAGTGAAACTATGATATATTTTAAAAGAAAATTTCAATTTTGAAATATCAAAATTTAATGTCATGCACTTTCTGATTTTATGTCTCTCAGAACATTCAACATTTCCTTGACTGAAGTTGTTTACTGTATTCAATACAGCATCAAGAATATTTTTAGTCTAACTGAAATACTCTTTTCCAGACACTTCACTCTTTGTAAAACATTGCTGCCTACTTCTGAATCCAGTACTCTGAAAAAAGTTTCCCTTTTTCCAAATGCAACTCACCTGTCATTGCCAATGTGATGTTGTGAGTATTTGCTGAAAGCAAATTAACACCCATGCCCATAGCCCAGGCAGAGTGAAACTCAACTGCAGTCAGAAATGGCAGCACATTCATCCAAGCTGTTGGGAAGAGCACGGTGTCCACCTGCAACTCGCTCACCAGGACCACAGCAGGCTCACGGAAAAGGATGTCGAAACATGTGAAAATGCCAAACTTTCCAAAGGGAGTCTCAAAGGTGACGGCTTCTGGCTCTTTTGGGTAATTAAACTGAGTTTCTCTTCTAAACAGGTTGTACTGCAGGTGAAGAAAATGACATATTAGAAACAAAAAATAAAGCAAGATTATTAACAGTTACTTTTGTGCTTGAGATAGGCTTTAAGGCAAAGCTGGGGCTGAGATACCTAATCTGGCTGACAGAGCAGGTTTGCATCTATCCAGCCAACCCTCTACTCCTGCAAAATGGGGTGGTTGTGCCCCAGCTGCCTCCTGGGAGCAATGCCTGGTTATCTGGCTTGGCTGAAACTCTCCTGAGGAGCAGCTAACATTTACAGAGTATGAAAATCTGTCACTGATTCTTTCCCATTTACTATCATAAATGTAGCCCTTAGGTGTTTGGTATCTGGCACACGTTCTGCAGCTGCAGCGCTCCTGGGAATAATATCTGATCGATCATGCACTTGCCTGCTTTTCCTTCTGGCCATAAGATCCTTGCATCAGATCATACTAGACTGGTTGTTACTCTACAATTATGTAAAATTATGGCATACACCATCTGAAATTGGTGCCAGAGATATGAAAAGTATACTGATAATCAATTAAAAGGTGATGCTGAAGTGCCTTTTTACCTTGTGGTAACGAGCCACCAGTTTCCCTTCCGAGTCAAAGACAACGTCAGTGTTGTACTGATAGCGACCGTCCTGGGGGCAGCTGGGATCACTGGAGTTACACGGCTTCTTGTCCCCTATGTTTGCAACCACATAGATGGAGTTATTCCTGGCCATGCAGCTGAGTCGTTCCTGCACTGGAGCTGGAGCAAATCTAGTATATTTTTGGTGAAAGAAAAAAAAAATAATTTATTGAGATTTTTAATTGATTTCAAAAAATAGTAGTTCTCAGGCATTTGTTGGGAGCTGCTCACAACTCCATGAAACACTAATTTGAAACCACACAAATCACTGCAGAAGGAATCACCTTGTGGGGTCAGCGCAGGGAATCCAGTTCACCACCGGATCAGGAATATCCTCCAGGTAGGGGTAGATGGTGTCTCTTGTGAAAAGCCAGCCATAAATGCCATCTTCGGGAGTCACAATGATGTGCGCACCCTGACACAATAAGATCCATTAAGATTTCACTCATCAACAGATGACCAGGAGGGTGAACAGGAGCAGAAACCACTAATTAACAATGCTCTCGATGCACCTAGTACCTGCTGGGCAGCTTCCTTGATGGCCCCTTCCAAGATGTCCATGTTCTTGTTCATTAGGGCCAGAGCATCCTCAGGAGAAACGGGCTCGACAGTGGCATCTGGCAGGATGACCCCATGCTCGTAGACTGCTGCAATGAAGGTGTTGGAGGCAAGGGCCTGAAGGACTGTGAGTGCAAACACTGCAGCGTGCAGGAGAGGCTGGCAAGGGAGCATGGCTGGTGCCTCACAGCTGCTGGATCAGGCATGGGGAATATAAACCATGTAGAAAGAGGAGTAACAACTAATAAATTTGCTTTGCAAATAATCTTCTATTGAGTAATCTGGGAAGGTAGTTATATTTCTGCCAACAAACAGGACATCTGTTTATAGTAATAAGTTAAAGAAACATTTCTAGTAATTATATCTTGTTTCCAGTTTGAAATGCTGTAAATAAAAGGTGAAAAGCTAAGAGAGCATGTCCAAAGCCATGCTGATCTACAGGGACTCCATGGAACGAGGACTTGCAGACTCTGTTTATGCAGCCCTCTCCAGGCTTCCAAACTCGTCTTGGCGTGACTCCAGACTCCCCTGGTTACGGTACACTGTTCCATGTAACCTTACTGCACTTGATTGCCACTGGTTAATAATTCAGCCAGTGCTGAATGCAGACCACCTGTACTCATGCTTCATAGTGTAGCTGATTCATCAAAGCTTGAGACACATGGTCCTGCCATGTCTCTTGCCTTTGGCCGATGGCCTATTATAGTTGTAGCAGGTGCCCTAAAAGTGTCCTCCCTCCTGGGCTCATACTGCAATGTAAACTGAAACTTGAACTGTGCTAATCTCTCTGCCTAGAGCTAACACATTTCCTTGTTTTGTGAGAAAGAATTAAACAACTAAGGTATTTTTACTATTTTTGTTAAGAAAAGCAATTTTTGCACAATAATCATAGAATCATAGAATCATTGAGACTTTCAAGATCATCGAGTCCAACCACCTACCTACATCACCACTAAACCATATCACCCAGCGCCACATCCAGATGCCTCTTGAATACCTCCAAGGACAGTGATTCCACCACCTCCCTGGGCAACCTATTCCAATACCCAATCACCCTTACAGTGAAGAAATTTTTCCTAATGTCCAATCTGAATCTCCCCTGCTGCAATTTAAAGCCATTTCCTCTTGTCCTTTCACTATGGACATGGCAGAATAGATGGATCCCCACCTCACTACAGCCTCCTTTGAGGTAGTCGTGGAGAGCGATGAGGTCCCCCCCTGAGCCTCCTCTTCTCCAGACTGAACAACCTCAGCTCCCTCAGTCTTTCCCCTAAGACATATTTTCTCATCCCTTCACCAGCTTTGTTGCCCTTCTCTGGACACGCTCCAGACTTCAAAAATCAATTCGAAATTGCTCATACAAAGAAATTTTTTTATTCTGGAAAGTGATTTTTGCATTTTATTTTGGAAATAGCATATTAGTACTATAGTTTCAGGTACTTCATAAAAAAACCCCCTTTGTTAGAACCTGTGGTATGTCTGTGAGGGTAAAGGAATATAACCTGGCTAATCATATTTACTGCTTTGTAAGGAACCAAGGAATATATTCTTCATTCTGACAATATCTTCCTCTTCATTATGTAATTTCACTTAGAAGTCTTATTTTGGTCCATCAGCACCAAGCCCTCCTCAGGAGAAACCAGCATTTCCGTGCCCTCTGACAAGACCAGTCAAACACTGCAACAGGCTTTCTAAAGAGTGGTCAATGCCTCAAGCCTGTCAGTGTTTAAGAGGCATTTGGACAATGCCCTTAACAACATCCTTTAACTTGATCAGCCCTGAATGGGCCAGGCAGTTGGGCTAGATGAGTGGTGTAGGTCCCTTCCAACTGAAATAGTCTATTCTACTATAATTTAAATGTCTTTTAAAAGACCATGTTGTGCTCGTAGACAGCTGTGATGTAACTCTCCAGGGCACAGGCCTCCAGAGCAGACAGCACCAAAAGCATCACAGAGGAACAAGCTTTAGGAAGCCTCATGTCTGGTGTCTGGAAGTCACTCAAGAGGAGGATGGGGCAAGCAAAGACAGGGGGCTTTAAAAGGGAAAGTCTTGCACAAGACCTGGGAATTCCCCAAATTGGCAGAAAGCTGACACCAGGAGATGCAATCACCCTGCCCGGAAAGGCATTGAGCAATTCTGCCTTACACCACCGACAGAGAGGTCGCAGAGAAGTCACCACTGTGCTGCAGCCAAATAAACATGTCACCTGCCAGATCTGCAAATGATTCAGATGTGGCATTGCTGTAGTCATGCAGTTCAAGGCAAGCCCACGTCACAGCAGGAACACAAACCAGAGTTCGTGAAATCTCAGCAAAGACCAGCACAGACACATTCCTGCCCAAACTCGAGGACACAAGGTGCAGGCAGGGCTGTGGAAGGCAAGTGGCTGGCCTTGAGCTTGGTGCTACTGTACGGACACTGCCTGTGCCACCCCAGCCCAGCACAGCACTGGCTCAGAGTTGTGTGAGATTTGTGGGCTGCTCCACATCCAGGGGGCTGCCAGGCAGGCTGTTTGTCTCAGCAAACCCATCAGCACATCACTCAGTAGCTAAGCTCTTATGATTTCAGGTCCCCAAAGGTCTCTGTTGGAAAGCATTATGAATGGGAGCCACAATTCCTACATTTCATCTATTGCAACTGCTTTCTTACATCTACAGATCACCCCATCAGAAGTCCTGAAGCTAAAGCTGCATGTTCCCAAATATCCCTTGTATCTGGTTGTCCAAGTTTCTTTCTTACCTTCTGTGGCTCTGACTCAGCTGCCAGGTAATGAAATGCCTTTTTTGCCGCACTTCCCTGGAAGAAGTGTCTATTATTATCAGTGGTTACAGGCAGCCTTGTCTTTATACAGAGTGAGCTGGTATGTGGGTAATAGGTAGACTTGCACAGGAGTATTTTCTGTATGCTTGACTCACTTCACACAATAACATATTTCACAATGATAAATGTTATGCAATCTTAGTAGCAAAAAGAATTTAGTGCCATGATGTCTTATGCCAGTCTTCAATAGGAAAGTATTCAACACACAAATATACCTAAACCAGACAACAACGGCCTTGAACCAAATCCTGAGTTCAAGATACTCACCAGATTCAGGCCTGGGGGCATATGCTACTTGCATGCACATTCCCTTAGCCAGAGGATTGGTATCAGCAGTGAACAGACCTGAAAGAATCGCCTCTCAGCTATGAGACTGGCCACACGCTCTCACTGAATCCCTCCTGCCTTGAAAGATGAGACCTTCTTGAGTGCCACAGCCTCCTTTAAATCCAGATTCTTTCCCCAGGAGAGAGTTGCAGTATCACCCACCAGGTTCTCAGGGGACAAGTACAGTGTCTGCACTGAGTTTCTAGCCATGGGAAGATCACGCTGGATAATCCCTTGCTGGACTGAGATCAGTCTGTGATCAGGCAGTAACTGACTCCAACTGTTAACCAGGTTTTAAAAGAACGTGGCTCTGGCAGCACTGATGTTGAACTTACATGAGTCAGAGTACATTGTTGGGGGCTTTTGATAAACATGTCATTATGTTAAGCATGACACTATGTTATGTCACATGTGAGTTTCCATCTACATTTGAAAACAGAAAAAGTCACGTGGTGCACAGCAGTGATAATCAGTGCTGGAGTTTGAGTAGTATTTGAACTCCCAACTTCTCACCAGCTCCATAACCAAAGTATATGGGACTGAGGACCTTGAGAGCACCATGCTGAGACCAGGAACAGTGCCAGCGAAGGAGAAAGGAAGGAGAAATTAGACTAATAGAGATCTTTGACCACTCGTAAAGACATAGCCACAGAACATGCACATCTTTATATGTTGATACACTGAAGGAAGGTCACTACTGTCCAGCAGCAGCAGCAATAAAGCACCAGTCATTGGGGCAGAACTGGAAGCAAAGACGTGAACAGTGCCTTCTCATCAGCAGTATTTGGTCTTAAATAGAAATCCAAAACACCTAATTCCTACAGTAAATGAATTTGCAGGGCAGCACTACCCAGCATTATCACGAAGGAGCAAAGGACAAGGCTTTTATATATGTTGGTGTAATACAACCACAAAGAAATAGAGAAGATGGGAGAGAGGAGCTGCTATATGATACCAGGTCACTCGCTGACCTCTCTACTGATGCAAACACTTCCAGCACTGAATAGCATCCAGGGCAGACAACAGGTGTTGACAAGCTGCTGTTCTGAACTGGCAAGCAGAATATTTTGAGGTTTCAGTTCCAAGTTTTGGTTTAAAAGAAATTTCAAAGAAAAGATGATTCATGTTGAGTTCTGACCAAGCAGTGGCAGGATTTGTTTCAGGGTTGAGTTCTTGCTCAGCCTCCATGATGTGCTATTTTGGGCTGCCCCATGCCAAACAATATGCACAGATGGCATAAAGGCAACAAAACCAAAGCAACACAAATAGGAAAAAAACGTGTGAGGTAAAAGCGCAGGCTTGCATAGGTTGTTGTGTATCAGAAACAAAGCATAACTGAGCTCTTTTGTATAGAGCTGTCACAGATCACATCTTTCACTGTTTTATTTACTGGTCTCATAATAATCTGCAATTAGAAAATACACAATGCTATTTTAATAAGAACGTATCCTCTGGCCCACAATACAGAATTTCTGAGGGCTAGAAAAATAAAAAACAGAAAGAGAAACACAACTGCTGTTTTGCACTAATAAAAGATTAATAATCTTATGGTACAGAAACAGACACTTCTCAATAAGTTGTCCCAATAAAATCATATTGCTGCATCATTACTAAAGAAAGCACAGTGATAAAAAGCTTTTGCAACTGGAAAGAAGAAACATAGTTGGGATTGTTGTAGTAGAGGATGCTGTATCTCATTTAGACATAATATTAATAGTGTACAGCTTCAGCTATATCAATATCATGGGAAGTCTGTTGGTTGTGGGTCTTTTTTTCAGATGATCCTTTTCATACCACCGTCCAAAAAGTGTCACAGTGACGACTGGTTTTGTTGATCTTTGCTTACTTATCAAGCGGCCATCATTCAATATCTGATTGAAAAAGGTAAGAGAAGGACATGAATAGAGGAGTACCCATACAAACAGGCTAAGGAGCTCAGAAAGATGTGACAAAACAGGAAGAAGGTATGTCAGACCGCACCTCTTACTGAAACAAATGACTTCATTAAAAGGTATTTAATAGATTTGATCATTCACTATAAGCAAGTTCACTTTGGCTGTTCTGAGACAGTTTATTCCATTACTATCCCACAGAGAATCTAGAAGGACATAGCTTCAGAGTGCCTCATTACCTCGAACTCCCCAGGGGCCAGCTGCACTCCACTGTACAAGACTTCTGGAAAGACATAGTTGGTGCCAAACGTGCCGCTGAGGGAGAACATCTCAAACTTGGTCTGAGCCGTCTCCACTGGCTGCCCACATGTGTTCAGGTCTGTGCTTTTGCACTTGAGCAGTGTGCATATCTGCAGGGACAAGAAGACAACAACTTATTTAGCAAGACGGCAACACTCTGGTAGGAAAGCCTTGTGTCATCAAAGTTAGTGTGTGCTGAAGCAGGTGACCATCACAGGATCTCTTTCATAATCTTTTAGCAACTCCCTTTTAGTTGTAGTTTATTTTTTTACCCCTTGGTTGGACTGGGGGTAATCAAGACCTGCATTTCCTTAGTAGTTAGAAATAACCTGCTTCTGACGTAAGGGCTGCCATAGCACCTTATTTCATCCCTGAAGCGCAAACCTTTTGCTTCCACTAATTCTTCCATTTGCCGGTTCTCTGGTTTGAAGTTTCCTTTCCCACACATCTTAGCAATCTGAGTTTGTGAATGGAAATTTTAGGTAAATGAAATTAAGTCCTCCTCATGGGTATGTTGTGCAACTGTACACACAGGTTGTCTGACTGGTATTTGTACATCTTGCATTAGCAATTAATTACATGGCCTGGTAGTCCATGGGAAATCCAAATTTGATGTTCTCCATCCAACTCCTGGGGAACATCTGTCAAGATGATGAAGTCAGCACCCTCTGTATATGTTAGTAGTTGCAGCACATAGAGGTAAGTAGGAATGGCAATGTTATCCTTTTGTACTTGGAGTTAATTATCCAGCTGATAATTGTCTATGGACATCATGAAGAAATATGAAATAGGGCTAGCACTCCTATGAAGATTCAAAGGATGTTGGCTGGTTTTGCTAACAGGTGACGGAGGAGTTTTCCTATTTGTGTCATATACTGGGGGACAGAAGAAGCGTATTTGCAAAGATCAGATGTATTATTCATTAGCAAATATGGGTTTGTGTTGAAATGCAAATAAGCAGAGAAATAAATAATAAAATTTTCTCAGTATGTTCTGAGGAAATGAAAAAAAATACTGCACAAAAAAGAAAGAGTAGAAATTTCTGTCTTCTCCAGAAAATTCAGTACTGGTAGAGACCATCTGGCATCTTCAACAATCACTGAAATAAATTTTCCAAGTGAGCTCACCAAGAACTGAATTTATTCAAGCTACCTTCTTAAATGTTTTAGATGAGCTGTTTGCTGGCTAAGACCTCTCCCCATATCCTGGAGTCTGTACCAGCTGATATGCAAAGGCTGTGTTGACAGACAGAAGTAAGTAACTAAAAAAATAATTAAGTGCCAGCACAATAACTTAATTATGAAGGCAAAGAAGGTTTTCTAATATGGCTTTAAGTAAATTCAACCAGGATGTAACTCACTGTCTTCCCAAACATTTGATTAAAAGAAAAGAGTGGACATTTCCAGTAAAAGTCATATGCCGTTTCAGTAAAATTCATTGTTATGATTTGAGTAATGACAAAAAATTAACATCTCTGTGACTCTGAATTATCAGATTGTCTCATAGATATGATCAACTGATTTTTTAACAGCAACTTTTTGATGAAGATTACAGAGAAGATTCAGAACACTTACTCCAGATAGTCACAAAAGAGGACCTAACTGTAGCCAATATTGTAGCCTAAAAAAATAGTTATTGTACTCTGGGAACTTAAAAGAGGTTTAGAGATCTCTCCACTGTATTTGTTGGATTTAAAGGTAAGCAGGCTTGGACATTTTAGCAACTACTTCCCGTTGCTAACAAATAGGACAGAAAGACTCCAGCATACAAGAAAGTAATTGTCTTTTTTCCCCACTGAGCTGAAGGCTTTTCTCTGTAAAAAAGTAAGTACTCCCCCTCCAAAGAATCATTACCTGCAGATAGTATTGTCCTTCAACAACATGAAGCCCATCAAAAGCACCTAGCACATAAACTTCATCTTGTTGCCCTGCCATCTTGTAGCTCAAGTGACAGCAGAGGTCCTTCTGGCAAACAGTGAGATTCCCCTCAGGCTTAGTGAGCTCAGTGAAAGTGAACCAGTCGTGGAAGATGAGTCCTCCAAAATCATGGTCATTCAGTGAGAATCTTCCAACACTGGAAGCATATGAGCTCCAGTTGACAGCAGGTGAGGAGGCAGGAGAAAGGTGAGTGTGTGAATCTAGTTCAGCAATGAGGAGGCATCCATCCTCAGTTTTCATATTGTAGTAGTATGCTCTGGCTCCATCTGGTGCATAAATACCGCTCCCTGAGGAGAGCCAATCCAAAAAGAATAAAAAATGTCATATTCTCCTTTTAATTGTCCCTACTGCTAGCTTATCTGTCATTTTATAAATATTACACAAATTTTAGTCTCACCAAAGGTGGCTATTAGCACTCAGCCCACAGAGATCATGTTTTGGCAAAGCATAGCATCTGTTTCCCTGGGTGAGGTCTGCTCAGCATAGCCAAAAGGCAGAGGGTGTTACTTACGGTTGCATTTATGGCCTCCCCAGTTCTCTTTTCTCCTGTGTGCAAAAGGGTTGCTTGAGAATACCTTTATTCTCAGGGAGTTGATGTAAGAGGGTCATCTACCAACTAAGACATTATTATGTATACATTGTAACATATTTATTATCTTACAAATGCATTATATATTATATATATACATTATATAAAAATATATTATATATTCCTCTGCAATATCAGCTTGTTGAACAGGGAATAAAGATTTTTCAGGCAGAGTGAGACTTAGTTACCTGTCATAGACTTGCTGGTCTTGTGTGTATTGGCAGCTAGGAAGTTGACACCCATGCCCATAGCCCAGGCAGAGTGAAACTCAACTGCAGTCAGAAATGGCAGCACATTCATCCAAGCTGTTGGGAAGAGCACGGTGTCCACCTGCAACTCGCTCACCAGGACCACAGCAGGCTCACGGAAAAGGATGTCGAAACATGTGAAAATGCCAAACTTTCCAAAGGGAGTCTCAAAGGTGACGGCTTCTGGCTCTTTTGGGTAATTAAACTGAGTTTCTGACATAAAGAGATTATACTGTAGGGGAAGGAAAAAAAAGAAACTGGCATTTACTGCAATATCCTGGAGTCATTCCCTAAAGCTGTTCAGAATGACTAGAGAAGTTTTTTGACCTGCGTTTGAAACCTTCACATATAGGAAGACAGGCTAAAATTATATGACCACCACAGTGTCCAAAACATGGATATGGGGAGACACATTGCATCTAAATAGAAAAGCAACTGGCTATCAGCAGGTCTGTTGCTGTCAGCCACCTGCAACTTCCATAAAAATAATCTCTCCACTCTCCCTACCTAGTTATAACTTGTTTATAACACACAGAAGAGAAATAAGAGTGGAAGAGGAGCTCAGAGGATCTGGTGCCAAGAGACCTTGGTGTGGTGATGCACAGAAGGACTTCGAGCACACAGCAGCAGGAAGGACAAGGCAGTATAGGGACACTACAGAGCAGAGAAGAAAACAAAGGTGGTGGTGATAAGGGAAAGACAGATGATCTCAGCCAACAGAAAAAATCACATTTGCAACATTCTCAGCTTTCCAGTATTTTCGTTCTTCCTTCATATTCACCTTTACTAAAAGTCTTTGAATCTCCAGGTGGCCTGGACCATAAACATGTGCCACCAAGCCAGAAAAGAGGGTTCAAGTTTACTGAACTTCTGACTTGGTGCCTAGGCCATGCCAGGCTGGTGCATGGGGGACCAGCCTCTTCATCATCAGTGTCCACCTCACCCAGTTTGCTCAGAAACAAATGTCTTGGCATAATCTCTGAAACACCAGGAGAAATACTGGGCCCAAAGTGCATTAAATAAACAACCAAATTCAGTCCAGTCACATTGACATGATATCCAGCACATAACTCCCAAAAAACTTTGATGAACCTTGCAGTTAGGCACATAAAACTGAAAGAAAGTACTTTCATTGGGTGCAAATGTTTCAATGACCTCATCTGTTTTTACACCCAGCATGGGTTTGCCCAGATAATTCCTATTTTGGAAGACATTTTGTCCAGTTAATTCACATTTTGGAAGACATTTTGGAAGATGTGGAAAAGTAACTCTTGACTTTCCAAGGCCACTTTACCTTGTGGTAACGAGCCACCAGTTTCCCTTCCGAGTCAAAGACAACGTCAGTGTTGTACTGATAGCGACCGTCCCTGGGGCAGCTGGGATCACTGGAGTTACACAGCTTCTTGTCCCCAATGTTTGCAACCACATAGATGGAGTTATTTCTGGCCATGCAGCTGAGTCGTTCCTGCACTGGAGCTGGAGCAAATCTAATGTATTTTAGAAAAAAAACTAACAAAATCTGTGTTGTCAGTGGTGTCCATCACTGGAGTGCTGAGGGCATGGCAGCAGCACCTCAAATCCTGCAGTCATGGCAGGCTAGGTGGATATAGGGTGGCTGCAGGACCCCCCTAGGCTGCTTGCCCCACCTTGGGGCAGGTCCTGAAGCCTTCCTATCAGCATCCATATGAACATGCTGCCCCTGAGCTGCCTACCAGCACCCCTTGGCACCCAAAACTTGCTCTGCAGCAAGTGGGTAACCCTGGGGCTGAGAAAAGGAATCACAGGGCAGAGGAAGAGACAAACTTGGAGAGTATCTTAGCATTTGGCATAGCAGCACCTGAGGACTGCAGCTCTGGGCCCTTGACACACCAAGTAGAGTTGAGCTGTGGAATATTGCAGCTGATGTGGTCCAGGCAGTTCATCTCCTCCCACTCCCATGTGCTAGTCCTCTAGGCATTATATGAACAGCAGTGGGATATTCCTTTCAAGGCATGACATGCATGTGCCATAAATTGGCAGAACCTCTGAAGCACCCATAAGGCAGAAGAGAGCTGGCATCACTCTCTGTAAGATGGCAATGCATACGGTTTTTCAAGTTCTGCATGGGCCATATATGAGAACCATCATGCAAGATACATAGGTAGCACCAAGGAATAGGGCATGCCAGACTGATAGCAGGTGCTATATTCCCACAAGGCACTAATGAAAAACTTGATTTAGGGCAGTGAAGGGACACACAGATCACCTTCACAAAAACTAACTGTGCAAAGCATTGGAATAAAGACCTGCTGAGACACACTGCCAACCCACAGCCCATGTTCATTGAAAGACATACATTTTAGCTACTTAAGTCTCAGTAAAAAGTTGAATACTCTGGACTTCTCCCCATTGTGAATTTTTCTCTCAGGACCATTGAGGAATTACATACTCACAGATGTAATATTATAATCTAAGCACCTCATCATTGAGCAGGTGCAGATAGCCATGGTGAAAAAAGCAGATCACAGCTGTGGTTCCATGGCTTAGCACTTATTGCATGCTGTATGGAACTGAAGTCCAACACTCTGCCACAGGTTATCAGGGTCCTGCTGGAACATGACGCTTGAATGACAGATCATGTTCTGCAGCACAGAGTCTCTAGCAATTCAGACTTTATCTTATCTTAACTGTGAAAAACTAAGATTAAAATTTCTTGGGGTTTGGACTTTGACTCATTTCCTCTGTTATTAGCTGCTCAGAAACTAGTCCTTGACTGTCTACAAAAAATGGTATACATGCTTTTATTTGAAACCTGGCAGTCATAAAAAACCAAACAAACCAGCAAAGCAAATAAAAACTAATGTGAAGAATTTTCAATCAGTTCTATTCAAAATAGTGTAAAAAAAAATGAAAGCAAACTGAGATGTAGCATATTCTAGCATCAAATTTTTTTCAAATGCAAAAAAGTTTCCTCTACATTGAGCAACCCAAATTCTGTATGTTGTTTGAATTTCTCTTTAAAGTGTCTAATTCAAAAAACATTTTTTTAAACAGGCCTCCTTAGACATTTAGTCATGGACATGCTATATAATTTATCATGTAACTTACATTTATATGCAACTTGAATTGAAACTGACCCTCATGTCAAAAGCATTAGCAGTTCTCAGGCATTTGTTGGGAGCTGCTCACAACTCCATGAAACACTAATTTGAAACCACACAAATCACTGCAGAAGGAATCACCTTGTGGGGTCAGCGCAGGGAATCCAGTTCACCACCGGATCAGGAATATCCTCCAGGTAGGGGTAGATGGTGTCTCTTGTGAAAAGCCAGCCATAAATGCCATCTTCGGGAGTCACAATGATGTGCGCACCCTGACACAATAAGATCCATTAAGATTTCACTCATCAACAGATGACCAGGAGGGTGAACAGGAGCAGAAACCACTAATTAACAATGCTCTCGATGCACCTAGTACCTGCTGGGCAGCTTCCTTGATGGCCCCTTCCAAGATGTCCATGTTCTTGTTCATTAGGGCCAGAGCATCCTCAGGAGAAACGGGCTCGACAGTGGCATCTGGCAGGATGACCGCATGCTCGTAGACTGCTGCAATGAAGGTGTTGGAGGCAAGGGCCTGAAGGACTGTGAGTGCAAACACTGCAGCGTGCAGGAGAGGCTGGCAAGGGAGCATGGCTGGTGCCTCGCAGCTTGTAGAATGCTATGAATCACAGACAAACGGTGCTAAAGGAGCATGCATAGAAAAGAAAAAGAGACAAAGTTCAACTTTGATGGAGGGAGGAAGTGCTGGTCTGATAAAGCATTACCTTGGAATCAACCATTGTTGGTAACGTGGAAAAGTGTAACAAGACACAGTAAGGATGTCACAACTAATGAGACTAAAAAACTGGACAATACCAAGACTGACTGTGCCAATATAAAAATAAGTAATTAAACACAACTAGGAAGAATGGTCCAGGTTTTTTTGTTATACTTTTCTCCATCATTGATTGCAATAGACTATTGCTATCTATATTGGCTCAACTCCAATACCCAAGTGAAAGGTGGATGTGCCATCTCTGGAGCTAGTCTTTTGTGAAGTCTGAGTGGCAAAACTGAGCATATTAAAAACTGCTTTATTCTAGTATCTTCCTATGCCCCAATTCCTGTGCTATGTGCCACTATGTGCAGCTTGCTTTCCTGAGTTTCTTCAGACCAAAGTCATTACACTATCATCTCACTGCACTTAGATGTAATATAATTAACATGCCAGTAACAGGACTGTCCCCGACATTTATGCCAGTGGCTCTCCCAGTTGCTTCTGTTTAGCTGTACATCACTTTACAACAGCCTTCCACCAGAAAATACGCATCTAATGGGAATGTTTTCCTCTGAAATCAGGCAGGCAAGCCACCAGCTGGACCATGAACTGAGTACCTCATTGGCTGGCTGCCACTAGCCTGAGCAGAAGAGCAGGCTAGTTCACCAGATACAGTGGCATGCCTGCGCCTATGCTCACCTTTTCTGTCCACAGGAATATGCTGTGTATTTGAGGCCTTAGTTTTTAATCTTTTATTTCAATTCAGTTCAAATGCATTTTTTGCTATGATATTTTCCATTTTTTTACTTTCTAGTAGTTGTGGTATTCTCATTTGAAAAAATGTTTTCTGAATAGTGGAAAGCAGAACAGGCTGTCTGCCTTCAGCTACAGCAGACTATCATTGTAGATGTGTCTCAGAAAAGACAGAAATGTGCGTGAATGCAAGGACCAGAGAGTTTCCTGCAAGAGTAGCACTGACCAAGTGTTTCAACCATTAGGACCACTGATTTGCATCTGGTAACATTCACCTCTAAGTACTTCTCTACATACTTGCTAGATACAGCACGCTCATTCCGGAGCCTTAAATATGAGCCTTTAAAAGGTTGCAATAGAGATTTCAGTGATAACTGAAGCAGTGTAGCTTGGAAGCCTTCCCCCCCACCCCCGTTTTTCTTACCAAATGAAGTGTGACTTGACTCACATTAATGACAGCCAGAAACCTGAAGGAGGAAGCAGCAAACACTTCCTTGTTTAACAACAGCCAGCCCAGAAAGATGACTCCTCTGGAAGGGCTGAGCAGAAAAGGTAACAAGTCCAGGGGCCAGGGTATGGCCCTGCAAGTCCAAGTCACACTGACAGGACAGGGGGGTTTCTGTAGTACGGTGGGATGGAGGCATCCCTGTCTGCCTCTGTACCAGCAGGCACCACCACTTACTGCGTGCAGGGCAGGGAGTTCACCTAGGAGCAAGAAACTAACTCTGGTTAAACCCCCTGAATAAAACTTAGAACTACAGCGATACAGGCTATACATGGCTGTGGGCAATGTAATAGGAAATTTATCCTAGAGCTCCCTCTACTTCTCGCACCTCCATTGTTCCAGTCCACTCTCCCCACTCCTCTACTGCATTCTCTTCTCGTCTTTGCTACTGCATGAGGACAGCAGTTATCTGAGCACTTACTTTTGTGAAACAGAATGCGATTCAATGCTAAATCAGCTTAGCTGTGGAGGTAGTCCATCTTCAGATTGTGGTCCTGCTCCTTTTCTCGTGCTAAGAGAGACTGCGTGGAAAACTACTCCTTATTTGAAGTGTTAATCTTGCTGTGGAGAAGCCCGTGTGAAGGGTCACAGCTGCAACCACACAATCACTGCAAAGCAGGGAGGACACGTGGACAGGGGTGAGGAAATCAGAAGCTGCTCGTTTTTAGCAACAGCACATAGATTCGTTGCTTAGCTGTAACAGGACACCTTGTCCTAGGGCACAGATAAAAATGTAGAGATACAGTGCTTTTTCTCCACAAACAAGTTGAGTGTTCTTCATTACTTCTATTATATGAATTATAGGTTACAATTTCATACATCTAGAGACTTAAATCTTGTTTTTACAATGTTCACTTTCTTCAAAAATAATATATTTTTACATCCTGCAAGTCTATTTTTCATGATGTTGGTCAGATTAAATGTGAACAATGTTTTTATTTCAAAACAAATCTGCAGAACAAACAACAGAATTAATCACATGTAGAAATCCTAGTTGGGCCGGGCAATATAATCTTGTCCACTTCCTTAGAAGGTACAGTCTGCAGAGCCTGCACCTGCATAATGCACCAGTGCATTCAATCTGTTCAAGCGGTACACCAGCCTTTCCCAGCACCTGCCTGCACAGTCCTGACTCTCCCTCGCACCAGCACGAGCAACCATTTCACCGGAAGACAGATACGCACCCGCAAAATTGCTCATTTTGATAATTTGTTATAAGAACCCACCTGACTGCTTGAAAAAGGTGACACGGTTATCAATTGTTCAAAAGGAAATTTTTCACACCCTAAAACTGTGGCCAGAAAGATTCAAGTACAATCCTGTAAGTAAGGGGATGGCATGATAATACATTACACTGTGTGCTGGGTTGAATAATTGTTTTTGAAGCAATGGTGCTTTGATGCTTGTTTTCTTCTTCAAAGTAAATGAAAAAAGTTCAACCATTGGCCTTCAAAGGTTCTATTAATCTCCAGTTTAGAAAAGTGTGTGTTCAGAGCAGAACATTGTTGTGGAAATAACATCTAACACTCCCTCAAAAAAATCACAGAATTAAAAATCAGTTGTTATTGGACACAACTCACTGCTATGTGACTGAATTCTACACCACTAAAGTCAGAGGAATTTATTTTCTATTGTCTCCAGAGTCAAGGTCAAGCCTATGACAATCAACGCTATCATAGTAAAAAACATACAGAACTGCCAGCAGAATAATTTATTTTTGCTGAAAATCAAGTGAACAAATCAATGTGCAGTGATTATGCTGTTAGATAAGGCAACTTGAGAAACAGAATGCCATTATAATAATGGGTATTAACATTAATTAACATTATGATTAATTATGATTAATTAGCATTACAAAAACAGGCAGATGAGATCTTAAAGGATCTGCAGCAAAATCATGGTGAAGCTTGCTCTGTGTGGGGAGGATCCTTTTCATACCACCTCCCAAAGAGTGTTACACTCAAGACTGGCTTTGATGTACTAGTCCGACTTATCAGACGTCCATCAGTTAGCACCTAGTTATGTAAAAGTAAAACAAACAGGAACATCAGCAAAGCAGTATGACAAACACAAAATTATATATTAATTAATGTTGATCTAGTTGAGAGATGTGATAGCTCCAATTGAGCTAAAATCTGAGAAAAACTACACTTCTGTCTTGAGCTAGATCTCGTTCTGGGGAATTTGGGGCAACTGTGAAGAACAGAATCGGCAAAATGGACCTGCTGTATGAATGCAACCAGGAAAACCAGGCAGAAATAAAGCTGCCTTGAACACAAGCCAGTTACTGAAACAGAGGACACTGATAAGTCCCAAGTTGCTCCTGTGCCTTGTAGTGGCTTTTTAACCATTTGTGGTACAAGTCTGACAACTCACAAGGGTGCCTCATTACCTCGAACTCCCCAGGGGCCAGCTGCACTCCACTGTACAAGACTTCTGGAAAGACATAGTTGGTGCCAAACGTGCCGCTGAGGGAGAACATCTCAAACTTGGTCTGAGCCGTCTCCACCGGTTCCCCACATGTGTTCAGGTCTGTGCTCCTGCACTTGAGCAGGGTGCATATCTGCAGGGAGGAGGATACAGAAAGGCAAAATACTGCTAAGCTTTCAATAATCAAGAGCTGGATTTGATTGTAAGAAAAGCTGTCATGATGAAGAAATTATCCAATACATCTACTCAAAAGGATCCATGGATGGCACTTAAAACTCCGTAAAAAACCAATTCTTTGCCAGCACCACAGCAAAGCACCGTGTCTACGTGTACACACTTGTGCTTATAAGTTACATGTGCATTCACTCATAATACATATGCATTTAGTCATAGATATGGAAAAGTTTGTTACCTAGGTAAGTTACTTCAGCTCTGGCTGAGTTTCCTAAAAAACTGAAGCCATATTTATTTGCCTGCTGTAGTGGGAATACTCTAAAGAGACAGCACACTAAAGAAAGACTAACAGTGAAATTTAAAAGAACCAATACACTGACAAGCCACGTGAATACAAAGGTTATATCTGTATTTAGTTTCTTCATTGTGTTAGATAACCACATGTTGGAGAAACACATCAGCACAGTGGCACAATCTACTGAGTAGGAAACAGCTCTATGCTCTGACAAGACCATCACTATGAAGACAGGGAGAACTCTATGGTCTTCTCTCCCTTTTGTACACATGTATGGAAACCTCCTTGAAGTGTTACAGCACAGGATCAACACCAGGTCTTGACTTTCAGGATTTATAACATAGACAGAGAAGGAACAAAACCTCTAGCAAAGTCAAAATGTATCATGAAGAAAACAAATGTTTTCAGAGTGGCCTAAAAAATGTCTCCTCTTAAATCTTCTCAATGAAAAATGAGACAAATGCAAACAGGCTGCAAAGATAATATACCAGCCTTCCCACTGTCCAAATAACAAAGAAAAACCTTTACCTGCAAATAGTACTCTCCTTCAACAACATGTAGCCCATCAAAGGCACCCAGTACATAAATGTCATCTTTCTGCTTTTCTGCCATCTTGTAACTCAGATGGCAACAGAGGTTCTGCTGGCAAACGGCACGGCTTCCCTCAGGCTCAGTGAGCTCCGTGAAGGAGAAGAGATCATCGTAAATGACCCCACTGAAATAGTGGCTATTTGGTGGAGGCTGTTTGATCCTGCTGGCATACAATTTCCAGTCAACAGCAGCAGGATAGTCAGGAGAGAGACGTGGGTGTGAACTCAGTTCTGTCACCAAAAGGTGACCATTTTCTGTTTCTGTATTGTAATAATACGCTCTTGGACCGCCTGGAGCATAAATGCCACTCCCTGCAAACACATAACACCAGAAAGCTTTTAATCTGGAAGCAAGTGTATGGTACAAGTAAGCAGTCTTCACTAATTAATGTGCCAAATTTTATTCTAATTTTTACCATATTGTTTTGAAATTAAATTGAGCCTTCACAGACTACAATCCTAACCTAATGCTTTTTGCAATCAATGGAATGTAGATCAAACTCTGATGTTTCATTTATTGTAACTGGCAAGATTAGTGTGCTAATTGTATGACATTTTATATGAATTAAGTGGCTGGAGCGATACATCCCTCATTGAGTTTAACTGCATCAGAAAGCAGTACTTCTGATTAAAATGAATGGTAACACTTTCAAGTCAAAAAAATCCACAAGGAAAAGAGATTAATTACCAAAAGTTGCGACTTTATGCAAGTTCTTTACATAAACACATATATTTTTAAAGCCCAGGGTAAAACCTATCCATAAAGAGTATAGGTTGTATGACACATGGTCATCAATGACTGAGAACTAAAGGAACAGCCCATATGTTCTTTTATCTGGAAGGCAAAGCTCAGGGCTACTTTTTAGCAGCACTAGCGAATTTCTCTCCCTTCATGGACACATGCTTATGAAACTTGTGCACGACTCCTCCCATCTGTTCAGGAAAAAAATACACCGACGGCAGAGCCTGCAAAGAACACCTGACACGAGGTCTCCAGCCCAGAAGCAATCTTTACAAGACTGACAGGAACGTTTCCCAGCGTTAGGTTTCCACCTAGTGGACGAAAAAGAGTTTGGGCCTTCACATGAACAAAACCTCAATGAACGCCAAGGTCAGCCAGTCAGAAGACAAAGAATCATATGCATTAAATCTCAGGATTGAACATTTAACAAATAACCAAAGGTGTTCTACTCAACTTGAGAATTTCTGAGTTCTTACATACCACATCTTGATTTCCTTTCTATCTGCACAAGTTTGCTTGTCCTAGTCCTGTTGATGTGTATGCATGCCTAAGGCTGATGGAAATTTCTGTTCAGATCAACCGCACTACATAGCTATAAATGATGCCCAGGTGAACAAGATCAATTAAACCAATATCAAATTACCCGTCATATATAAAGTAGAGTTGTGCGTATTTGCTGAAAGAAAGTTGACACCCATTCCCATGGCCCATGCTGAATGAAACTGGACTGCTGACAACAGTGGGAGAGTGTTACTCCAAGCAGTTGGGAACAGAATGGTGTCAACCTGAAATCTGCTTGCCAGGGTCACAGCTGGGTCATGATAGAGTATGTCTGCACAAGTGAAAATGCCAAAGTAGCCAAAGGATGTATTGAAAGTCACAAATTGTGGATCCTTGGGATAATTAAACTGTTTCTCTGTCACAAAAAGGTTGTACTGTTAGTGGAAAGAAAGGGAGAAAAAATATTAGAAAATAAAACAAACTATTTACATCAGAATAATATTGAATATAATACTAATTCACTGAAATACAAGTAATAGAGAATATGTTTTGTGAACATGCTATATCTTAATTTTGAAAAGGAAAATTTATACCACTGCAAGAGGATTCAAGCACAAATACATGTGGTTCTGATACCAGTGAAGGGACTTTGTATTTAGTTAGGAAGAGTTTAGGACATTGATGTTTTAATATCTCATGTGTCAACTCCTACTGAGAAGCAGTAAAAATAAAGCACTTCTTGAGTTTAATTTAATGTAATGACTTGCTATTAATTTCAGATTAGCAGGAATGAAGACACCTTAAGGCAGTGGCTTTCACCTGCCCTCCAACACCTGCTATATAATGACTGTACAAATACATTTAGGTCTGGGAAGCAGTTTCTGTTTCATGTCTTTAATTACATAAGGCCCATGGACTTCCTGAACTTTGTAAAATCCTCTTACCTTGTGGTAACGAGCCACCAGTTTCCCTTCTGAATCAAAGACAACATTGGTATTGTACTGATAGCGACCATCGCTTGGGCACCTTGGGTCACTGGAATTACACGGCTTCTTGTCTCCCATATTTGCAACCACATAGATGGAGTTATTCCTTGCCAGACAGCTCAGTCGTTCCAGCACTGGTGTGGGACCAAACCTAAACAGCAGGGAAGGAGGAAACGAAATAAAAGATCAAAACAATCAATCCATAAAAACGCCAACACTGAGACTACAGATCACAAGAATTATGAGTTTATCATTTCTAATATGAGACTGTCATTTTCTGATATTCAACAGAAGACAGCAGTTTTGTGCTTCAAAGTTTAGTGTGCTGAAACTTGGGCTTCACGTCACATTAGATAAATGAGGAACACAGGGGCTTCCTTGGAGTGAAAGCAAATCTTTGCATCTTCAACCTCCCTTCTGCTGCCAGTGCACTGCTGTTACACTGATACAAGGGCTGAACTCGGCTTTCTTCTTCAGCCCTTGATTCAGCTGCAGTGCTGAGGTAGCTCAGAATTTGTTTCTTCTATGGTGCATTTTGGTACCTTTTACCAAATACTGCAGCCTCAAAACATGGAGTAATTCATTAAGGAAAATAAAAGAATAAAAGGGCTACCACACCATGATTCAAAAATACAAATTTGGAATTGTGCAGCCTATCCTTTCACTAGTCACTGTTATTTTATTCACAAATATTCCCGTACCTTAAACATTTTATACAACATGCATGGAATACATTACTGAAATATAGATTCTTTAAGTTGTTTTTTTCTTCTAAATAAATTTCAACGTTTATGAGTATACTAACTAAAATCCAAAGAATTATAGCAATAAAAAAACTGTCAACAGAGGAAAATGATGAAGGAAGTTGTCTGAAGCTATTTATGGCAACTACATGATGTCTAACCTGCCTTCATTTCACAGCAGTTGCTCCAACATTTAGAACTATCAACAACCACTCCTACAGGAGTCTTTCCTTTTGGACCGTTCCCCAAGTACAGCAAGGATGATACCTTCCAGAATCTGCACAGGGATTCCAGTCCACCTGTGGGTCTGGGATATCCTCAAGATAAGGGTATATTGTCTCCCTTGTGAAGACCCAGCCATAAATGCCATCTTCAGGAGTCACAATGATATGGGCACCCTGTTACCAACATACAAAACCAAAAAACACCAATAGAAATTAATAAATGGTCAGTGCTTACCAAAATGAACATATTTAACTCTGTCATAATACCTGTCTGGCTGCTTCTTTGATGGCCACCTCCAAAATTGCAATATTTTTGTCCATCAGCACCAAGGCCTCATCAGGAGAAACTGGCACTTCAGTGTCCTCTGGCAAGACCACGTTGTGCTCGTAGACGGCTGCGATGTAGCTCTCCAGGGCACAGGCCTCCAGAGCAGACAGCACCAAAAGCATCACAGAGGAACAAGCTTTAGGAAGCCTCATGTCTGGTGTCTGGAAGTCACTCAAGAGGAGGATGGGGCAAGCAAAGACAGGGGGCTTTAAAAGGGAAAGTCTTGCACAAGACCTGGGAATTCCCCAAATTGGCAGAAAGCTGACACCCTGGCCGGAGAGTCTCTCAACATCAAAGGCACGAGGGCATTGAGCAATTCTGCCTTACACCACCGACAGAGAGGTCGCAGAGAAGTCACCACTACGCTGCAGCCGGAAAAACTCATCGCCCGCCAGATCTGCAAATGATTCAGGTGTGGCATTGCTGTAGTCATGCAGTTCAAGGCAAGCCCACGTCACAGCAGGAAAACAAACCAGAGTTCGTGAAATCTCAGCAAAGACCAGCACGGACACATTCCTGCCCAAACGTGAGGGTGCAGGGTGCAGACAGGGCTGCAGGAGGCAAGTGGTTGACCCCAAGTTTGGTGATGCTGCACGGGCACTACCTGTTCAGGGTAGGCACTACCAGCTCAGGGCTGCTCCAATCTAGCCGAGTATAGTTTAGCTATAGTTGGCACGGTCCCTACTTACCACAGCTTCACAGATTGTACAACTGTGTTAGTAACAGCAGACGGGTATTTTGACCTGCCACCATGTGAAACAACCACAGCATTGTCCAGGGTTTCTCATAGGAGATCCCACTGCTCTGCTCTAACCATGGTTCCAGGATCCCTTGATAATCATGGCAGGAGAACATGCTTGTGAGTTGATTTGAACAACAAACCTGGACATCAGGATTCCTCTTCAGGATTTTTTTCACCTCTGTTGTGTATGTGAAAGAATGAAGAGGGGAGAAGATGTGTTGCCAGAAAGGTAGAGGGGTTAGTTAATCCTGTCTACTTTCTGCTGGAGGTCTGGTGAAGTTCATGTAGTGCAGGACAGCTCGTTAACTTCAATAACATTTGTGCTCTTTCTGGTAATCCTGGACCCTTCAAGTCCTAACAGCACATGTCAGGTAAATGAAACAGTCATTCCACAGAGAGCTAATCAAATCTCATGCCTACAGATCTGCATGTTGTGCATCTTGTATCTACCTCTTGTCCTTTCAGCTCCTTCTTACCTGCCTCACCGTCACCACTGGCAGGGTCAGCACTTCGTAATAGGTTGAGGTGTACATTCAGTAAGTCTAACACCCGAAACAAAAGGAAAGGGAGCTATTGCTAGGATGTTCCCAGGGGAAGCCTGCCCTTTGGTACCCTGATGCTTCACAGTTCAGCTGGCTACCAGAGCAGTTCTTCTCGCTAGTGCCCTAAAAAGAGCTCTGGCAGAGAAAGAAGTATTTCTCATGCAAATTCCAGTAGCTACTCACAAGAGACACTGATTGGAAATTGCTAGGACTAGACCATTTTTCTTATTTATGGAAAAATGGGTACCACAGAAAACCTCTTCTAAGACCCAGTTCAGGGCTCCAAGACAAATCAAAGACTTATGCCGCAACCAAGGTTCATGAAGTCTAGTGTGAGTTTGCCAGACATGCCCTTGTCTCAGTTCCCCGTGAGTTTTTTTTGCCAAGCAGTTACAGGAGGTGAGGAGATTTTTTTTCCCATTGTTGGAAAACAGTAGCTCTAGACTTCTGATAGATTTACTGTTGCAGAGGCAATTAGTACAAACATTCCAGTTGGCATTTATCTCACACACACATATATAAGCTTCATATATAATACAAACATAACTACACACGATGCCAAGTCTCCTCCAGGACTGAAGATCAGTTAGTTCTGTGTGGAGGTGCTAACTCTGCATTACCTTTGCCTCCCATTTTCAGGCACTTTCAATACAATTCAAGTGCTGGTAGGCACAAAGTCTTTTAGACTCCTGTTGTCTAAGAAAATTCACAAAACTTAGGAGATAAAGTTGTTTTATTGAAAACAATATTGTGCTTAATGCTTTGCTATTTCAAATTATGTTTCAACATTTTATATTATTAAAGTATGAACTTTCTTTAAAAAAATACAGAAAATCATTATAGCAAAATAGTAGCTTTATCCAAGAATAATGCACAGCAGGCTTGAGTATAGAAACCAGACACTTGAAAACACACCTCTTCACATAAAGTGGTGCACTGTACATGGAAAACAATTAAGCAGGTTGATGTCTGAGGATTACTCATCACTTCAGCCAATCCACATGAGGACTTCCAAAAGAAAGGCAGTCCGCGTTTAGAGTTTCCAAACAGTAACACAACTAAACCACAACTGGTTGTTCACTAAGGGATCATGTATTCCAGCTCCAGAATAATGAAACACTGTTATGTCCACTCATTCCAATGCTAGGTTAAACCACAATAGTAAACAGAGAACTGAAAGTATGTCTGGCTATGTTTCACTGCCCATCAGATGAGTTCTTTCTTCATTATTACCAGGAGGATTTTGGAGGCTGGAACTAGAACTGTTTGCACAAGGAAAATAACAGGAAGGAAGAAACAGCTTCAATATTCTCTTGATACTTCTATGCAATATCAACACTCTAGCAAAAAAGCCACAGATTAAGTGGAAAGAGCTATGCAGATCACTGGATTTGATTCCTCACTATGGCGCAGAACTGTGTACTATTGCTTTCAAACCTATCAGTTCACAGAATCACAGAATGGTTTGGGTTAGAAGGGACCTTTAAAAGTCATCTAGTCCAGCTGCTCTGCAATAAGTAACGGCATCTTCAACTAGAACAGGTTGCTCAGAGCCCTATCCAACCCGACCTTGAATGATCCCACGGATGGGGCATCTACTAACTCTCTGAGCAACCCATTCCAGTCTTTCACCACTCATAAAAAAATTCTTCCTTGTATTTAGTCTAAATCTACCCTCTTTTAGTTTAAAATCATTACACCTTGTCCTGTCACTACAGGTCATACTAAAATGTCTGTCCCCATCTTTCTTATAAGCCCCCTTTTTAAGTATTGAAAAGCCACAGTAAGGTCTCCCCAGAGCCTTCTCTTCTCTAGGCTGAACAACTCCAACTCTTACCAGAGCAGAGTAGAGAGGCAGAATCCCTCCCTCAACCTGCTGGCCATGCTTCTTTTTATGCAGCCCAGGATACAGTTGGCTTTCTGGACTGCAAGCACATATTGTCATCTCATGTCCAGCTTTTCATCCACCAGCACCCCCAAGTCCTTCTCTGCAGGGCTGCTCTCAAGTCCTTCATCCCCCAGCCTTTATTGATACTGGAGATTGCCCCAACCCAGGTACAGGACCTTTCAACATGACATTTTTGAACCTCATGAGGTTCACATGGGCCCACTTCTCAAGCTTGTCCAGGTCCCTCTGAATGGCATTCCTTCCCTCGGCATGTCAATTGCACCTCTCAGCTTGGTGTCACCTGCAAACCTGCTGAGGGTGCACTTGATTCACTGTCTATGTCGTTGGTGAAGATATTAAACAGTACTGGTCCTGGTATGGACTGCTGGGGGACACCACTTGTCACTGATCTCCATCCGAACATTGAGTCATTGACCACTACTCTCTGGATGCGACCACCCAGCCAATTCCAGCTCTCAGACACCCTCCTGGAGGAACCATCAGTAGGGTTTTTCCTGGTTTAGGTCTCTGCTTAGGTCAGTAGGGATTTAGGAAAGCATACAAAGTATTTAAGCAGTATTCTTACTGCTCATCTTGTTATTCATTATCAGTTTCCAAAGGTTTGCTTTATATGGCTGCAGGTAAAATAAAGAACAGATATCTCAACATACCTTCTCCTTGTCGTCTCAATGATATAAAATATTCCAGCTGCAAGACCCTTTGAGGAAACAGTCAGTTACAATTGTAATAATAACAACCTTATACAATAGCTCATAATTGCAATAGATATAAAAAGCAAAAACTGTGTAACTACTTACACTTAACAGTGCCCATCCTCCTTGAATGGCTGAGGCCCATTCAAAACCCAGTTTTTCATTTAGAAGTCCTCCTAGAGTGGGACCTGCAAATGCCCTGCAACAAATCAAAATGAGGCACTGGCATCTCAAACAAAAAAGATAACATATCATATTTTCAGAGAACTTGTTTATTGCATTTTGTGGCCTCCCTGCATGGATTTTTGCTCCTTTGTCAACAATCCACAATAAGTATTAATTCTTCGTTTGCCACGGCCCCAGCAAACCCGTTTAGTTACCTCCTCAGGTGGAAATATGATCCACATCAGAAAACTGATTGCACTCTTCTCTGTATCTGGAATGGCTCAGAAGCCCCATTATGGACCATGTTCTAACAGGGCATCTACACAGATCACTTCTACCATAAAAGAAATCTAAACTCTCATCCCTCAAAATGTAAACCTTCCAAACCTCAAGGCAAAAGACTGATAGACACAAGCAGGTGGGGAGGCGCATTGCGACAGACATGGCCACTGCAAGGTTGAGCTGCATCTAATTGTCCTGTACCTTCATGCCTGTCTAAGAATGCCAAGAATGGAAGGTTATGCAGCTGCTGTCATTTTACGAAAGGTCTTACACTATATGGTCTCTTGCTACAGAAACGGACAAAACTATGTAAAACCAGAGAAACTTCTGGAAGTAAGTCATATAATAAAACCATGTTTGTTAACAACATAAAACTGGGATTTGGTAACTTTATACGACCTGTATCTGTACTGAACCCTATGCCAAATAAACAGAACAGCTAGAACTTCAGTCAACTTGGAAAAAATGGTGCAAATTTGTACCACTGAAACTCACCTACAGCTACAGAGGGCCACAAGGACTGATAAAAAAAGATTCTGGAAGTGGCTCTCAATAGGGGGACTCTGTGACTTCCCACTGAGTGACAACTCTGAAGGGTCTCTCAGTCAGTAGCACCTTTCACTCACTTCTGCAATGACCACTGGGTAAGAAACACAGACACACCCTGCTAAGCTACAGAAACACGGAACTTGAATAACGGCCTTTGCTGAAAGATAAGAAAAGGTTCTACCCTAAGTTTTCCCAGACAAAAGGAGGTAAATGTGGAAAATTAAAAAGCGGGAACAGAATTTGTCAGGAGCAGATACCTTCTAGCTCACTCCATGTGGGAGGACTTGGATTTGTAAAGAAATAGTCTACCTCTCTATATATTAAGCATTAACTATTTCAGTGACAGCAAAAATGACCACACAGAAGGGCAAGCTAACATCCACTTAATAACTGCAGCTTTTTGATATACTGGGTGACACATTTCAAGGAAGACAAGTTCAGAGTCCACACCCTTTGTTGGGTAAAAAGCCTTGTTTTAACATGTCCATCAGGCACCTGTTTAGCAAGATCCTTTTGAGTCAAGGTCAACACAATGACTCAGTGTAAGACTTCTGGTTGTAATGCTGCAGGTTTTTGTGCGGCAATAGTGCAAAACAAAGACTCACAGCTTACAAAAAGGTGACTCTATACATACCCAAGAGACCACATGGCATTGAAGAGCCCAGACACCAATCCCAGCAGACTCAGACCTTCTTCAAATCCATTCTCACTGCAGAAAGACAGATCAGCTAGAGTAGTACAGAACACTGTTGTGGCTCACTCTATAGCCTTCCCCTACAGAGAAAGTTTTTTCCCTTCTATTAATTTCCACACAACATAAATAGTTAACAAGCAAAAGTGTACAGTAGAATCATGTCTGTTTACCCCATACTTTCTTTGTTGTCTCTATGGAGTATTGCACTGCTACTTCTCTGATGTCTTCTAAGTGAGATTTCTAACACTACACTACCGCTCATTCCCCGCATTTTGGATGGCAAGTGTAAAATAGTGACAGGTTGCTTATAAGAAGGAAAGACCTTGTTCAAGAGGAACATACTAATAAGAGTAAATCAAGACTCTTCTAGGTCATTACTGCCAAGCCACATCACAGACTTTGTACTCTGAGCAAGTATGACTCCTGTAGGTGCAGCTGTTAAAGCCAATGCAGTCTGAAAATCCACTGAAAACTGCTTGCTGCTATTAATCACCCGCAGAAACTGAGATAAATCCTATGCATGTGAAACCACACACAGGTGACCCCATGCTGTGAGACCCAAAGTCTGATGGACTTCATATTACTGAGGTACACATCTACAAAATTATATTTGGAGTATAATGACTGGGGTGCACAGTCAGAAAAAACTAAGAGAAAAGAGTAGTGGAAGTACTTCAGTGTTACTTGCTGCCTTTGTCTCAAAAAGCTGGAAAAAAGCCACACCAAAGCCACACTTTCTATTCACCCCTGAGAATTAGCTGCAGTTTCTTACTGTCAGTAACATGAAAGATGTGTTGAACCAAGTTACTTACTATGCACATTGCAGTATCTCTGGAAACACTGGGATAGCACTCATGCCAAGGGAAAAGCCAATCAAAACCAGCACTAGGACAAACATCCACAGTTGACTGAAAAAGAGATATTTAAAAGAAGTTAGATGCTGAAGGCTCTTTTTAAGTAAGGACTCCATTTGGCTGAAGGCTGTTATATTAACTCTCCAAGACTGACCATAAAACTATGTTTCTTGAAGGCAAAAAGAACTCTACTTTAATTGAACACTTAAGACTTGAAAATACAGTTCTATGCTTAAAAAAAGACTTTGCAAAAGAATTTGAAAATCCTGTGCTTAAATTAAATATTTCCTTATCAAATGCAGTTCATTTTAAGAGGAGTACAGAGAGAAAAGGTAGACAGACAAGCTTAACCCAGCAACACATATGTCCAAGCTTCAGGCTTGGTTTGTTGCACAAACAAAGGATCTGCAGCTAAAATTTTGTAGCCTAATACGTTATACCCAAATAAACTTAGCTAAAGAAAATAACATTGAACATTTTACTGATTTCTTTTTCTCACCAGCTCAAACACATGATCTCATTAGTTTAAAATGTACGTTCTTTAAAAATTAGAAGTCTAGAAGGAAGGAGTTGATTTCTGCACATTAGAAAACCTATCACCATCTTTAACAGAGTAAACCTAGGACAGAAGGACTGTACAGCTGTTTTGTAAATGTACCACTGTTTTGTTGTGAATTAACTTGAGAGCTACGACAATTCAGTGTTCAAGTGCAACAGACATCATCTTTACTTAGCTAGCTGAAAACAAAGCTATAATCTGGCATTTTCCTCAGTAAGCTGTATACAGAGAGAAGAAAAATCAATACTGCTGCACAGCCATGCAAATAAAACCCATAGTTAAAAAACATTGATAAAATAGAGAAAATTGAAAAATAATACAGAAAGAGAACTTTGTTTTGCTGCACTGGAAATGCCACAGGATTGGGAGGAAAGGAAAATAAAAAGCAGTATTCTTCCCACCACACACATTAACATGAGCAAACACAGTAACAAAAAGAAAAAGGATCTATTTTATAAAGCTATAAAATCTCCATTTTCAGATGCTTCCACTGCTTTACTTTCATAGTCTCATGTTAGAAGTTAAAAAAAACCCTGTTTCATGGTCAGAAGTGCCAGTTATAGCATGTTATACATGACATACATGACTATAGCCATGATAGCTATCACAAAAACATAACATAAAGGGACAGGTTCAAGAAGAGGCAGTTCTGTACCTTTCAATGTGCAGTACAGGAGCAGGTCCTAACAGGAAAAAGCACAGTGCTGTCAGTAAGCCTCCAGATACCAGCAGCCACTTCCTGAGGTACTGTGAAAAAAAAGGAAGAGGTACATAATTTAAATATGTGAATTTGTAATGTAACTATTGTCTTTCCTAACACTTCTTTTCTAAATCTTCATCCTCTAAACAGTACTGCTCCTGTAGAGACCATCATTACACACAAACTGGGAATTCACAATTTCTGCCAGTTCTGAAGAACACTGAAGAACAACACAAAGAAACATTTGAATTCATGTTACCTTGTCACCAACACAATCACTAGCAGCAGCAGCTTAACACAGAGACTTCTTCAAGATACTGAGTAGCAGTGCTTCTCTATTAGCAAAGTATTTTAGGTCTTGCTCTTCCTTAGTGTGAGAAATATCATATTGCATTGCATGCAATTCTCTTGTACAAAGGCCATTATTACTTTGTGTGGAGGAAAAAGCTGTCAGAAAACAGGAAGTGTCCTTCATACATCCTTTACTATTCGGACATTCTTATATTACCTGGACTTTGCAAAAGAGATCTTCAAGTTGGCAGTATTCAGTGCACGTGCAAGGTCCTGAAAGACAGATCCCTTTGCAGGACCAGGCTTACATTCATCACTTCAATATGGGAAGTCCTCCGGTTTCAACTAAATGCACAGAGTGCTTTACTAACCCTGCACAAACAGCAGGGTAGTACTCACTGGCAGTTTGTCGCTTAGGAGTCCGAGAAGGGGAGAAGATAAGGAGTACGAGAGTGCCAAACCGAGGAATACCAAGCCCACATAACCAGCTGGGAGTTTGAACTATGGAAGATAAAACAAAACAGCAATATATGCTACCCATATGCTACATGCATTAAAGGACAATCCAAGAGTTACATTTTAGGTCACAATACTGAAATGCATGATTTTAAGTATTTTACTGATACCATACAGAGGTTTTTCAAGTATTTGAACTCATCAGCAGAGCTCCAGTTTCCTTCGCTTATATTTTTAGGAATGGAGTGACAACACTTCACACAACTGTACTCAGATAAAGCCTAAATAATCTGAGGAGGAAACACTATGCTACGTCCTCATGCCAGCACACAGGATTCTAACAATAATATCTGGCACATTTGAAACAGATACTTCAGATATTGAACTTCAGGTGGATTTAGTCTTTACCTCTCCAATTCAGTTTTATTTCCACTTAGAAAAGCATAAACACTGTAGTCATCCACTGCTATTAAGTGCATCTTAAAAGTAAGTAATGTTATAAAACACAACTCTGGCTTTTCAACCAAAGCAGGATTTTTATGAGAATAAGTAAGAGGCTTTTTGCAAACACCCTGAGGTCTACATTTTCCTAATGCAGTCACATTTCTCTATTGAAACAAAATGTGTAATGAACCAAAAGCGTACTAGGTCTCTCAAATGAGTTCTTTAACTACCAGTTAGAAGGAATTCCAAGATGTTTCATGTTGCACGGGCTACATAAATATTCACTATTTCCTTGCCATATTGCAAGCACATGATAAGAACTCTAATTTAGTGGTTAGAACACCTTGCCAAGTAGGTTACAGCCCTTTCACAGCAAGTATCTGTTAGCACAGAGCAGAGGGAAAGCAGAAGAGCCACGCAAGTGTGCAATATTCTACAGGGGATAATTACAGATCCCTCCTGGGTAGTGGAAGACATACATTCACATCTCCACTGACAAAAAAGCTTAGCACCAAGTTTCCTTCACCCTGGATGAATGCTCTAAATGCTGGACTAGAGAGAGGAAAAGTAGGAGCACTCCAACCTGTGCAATGGAAAAACAATTAATAAATAAAACCACTCAAAAAAAGCATAGCTTAATTTCATACAGGAACAGAATCATAAATTGTTTCCTTCAAATTCATTACCATGAACACCATGGGGAAAATAAATAAATAAACAGAATTAAGTAGGAAACAAATAAATAAATATTGAAATACATTTAAAGTAAGTAAAACAGCATTTGCCTTTTTAATGTGTGACTGAAGAAGTCAGCTGGCAGGCTACATAGCTGGAATCAGTTTAATTTTTGCACTGCTTCAAGAGAAGGCAGCACTATGATATTATGTTCCCAAAACCAAATATCCACTTCAAGAGATATAATGCTGTGACTGTTGCAATTTTACTAATTTGCTTCCAAGAAGCAGGAGTAAGTCCTTAGTTTACAAAACCAGCTTCTATGCCATGTTCAGAGAAAGTACTCCACACTTCAAAGCCAATTAAGCGGAAAAAGCATGTGTTTTAAAGGCTGAACATTTCCTCATTCTCAAAGCTACTGAGACTCAGCAGCAATAGTTGGTGTAAATGAAAACCGTGATTTGTCAGTACTGTGGAAATCAAATTAATTGGAAATCAAATTATTAACAGTTACTTACAGCAGTGTAGTTGTATAAGGCTTAATTTTGTTTGGGACATTTAAACCACATTTATAACCAGTTATTTACTATTTAGCAAGCCAGGATTTTTCTGCCTGCTACCAGGACTTACCTTCTTTAGTATAAATAGAGACATCGTGGGATCCAAAAAGCCCAAGCATGCACTTAGAGAAAATATAATAAAACACAATAGTAAGACTTTCGGCAGAAGAATGAGTTTCCAAAAGGAGTCCTTGCTAGGGATCGAATCTGTTTCAAGAGAAAAGGAGAGGGAAATGCATTATTTTCAGCAGCATAAACTCATGAATGATCGTCTTGCGTCTTGCGTCTTGCGATCTATAAGTCTTGAAAATAAATCAGTATTTCCTTTTTTCTAGTCCTATTACTCTTGTAATCTAACAAATCAAAATCAATAATAGACTATTATGCACTATATTAATTTTTATATTAAAATTAAAATTTCATAGATGAATAAAGGAAAAGTACATAATTTCATTTCCAACATGGCAAATTCCCAACTTGAAAAGAACAAAAGCATTTACTATTTCCAATTACATAAAAATACATTTACTTCTCTGTTAGCTGTTACACAGTGAAAATCTCACGAATACAGTTCAACTTTAAGCAAACACGTGCACACATCTGTGAACCATTCATATCCAATCAGAGAAATATGCTTTGAAAGTAAAATTAAAAGATTGCTAATTATCAATTGAGATCTGTCTGAATTTTTAAGCAACTAGTCATTTGGGTCTCCCACGTGTTCAATTTGTACTCCAGACAGGGAGCTTCTTTCAGATGTCATGCTTAGGTGTCATTCCTCAGTCACACTCCCTTCCTGATGCTGATGATGCCAATAATCAAATGTGGCCTCAAAGTATACACAGAGCTAAAGTTCATCCATTAGCATTCACCAGCTCAGAGCTAACATTTAATGTAGTTTCAAAATGGTCACTAATAACATGTTTCCAGACAATTTCAGCACTCAGGAAGGTGGGGGGAAGCCGCTGGTAGCAGCATATGGTTAACCACTGTAAGCTTCTCCTAAAAGCCAATGTACATGAAGTTATTCTCCAAGGTTTTAATATTTAATAGGAAAAAAGAAAAAATCTCACCATATTTTAAAGTTACTAATTTTTTTCTAGAAAAGCTTAACAGAACTGTAATTAAGATCATAGAATTACAGAATAGTTTGAGTTGGAAGGGACCTTAAAGTTCATCTAGTCACAACCCCCACACACCTCCCACTAGACCAGGTAGCTCAAAGCCCCATCCAACCTGGCCGTGAACAATGTCAGGGAGGGGGCAGCCACAACTTCTCTGGGCAACCTGTGCCAGTGTCTCATCACCCTCTCAGGAAAGAATTTCCTCCTAATATCCAATCAAAATCTGCCCTCTTTCAGTTTCAAACTGTTTCCCCTTGTCCTATCACTACCTGTCCTTCTAAAAAGTCCCTCTCCAGCTTTCCTGTAGGCCCCTTCAGGTACTGGAAGGCTGCTATGAGGTCTCCCCAGAGCCTTCTCTTCTCCAGGCTGAACAACTCCAACTCTCTCAGCCTCTCTTCATAGGAAAGGCGCTCCAGTCCCCTGATCATCTTTGTGGCTCTCCTCTGGACTCACTCCAACAGCTCCATGTCCTTCTTATGCTGGGGACTCCAGAGCTGGACACAGTACTCCAGGTGGGGTCTCACGAGAGCAGAGTAGAGGGGGAGAATCCCCTCCCTCGACCTGCTGGTCACGCTTCTTTTGATGAGGCCCAGGATACCTTTGGCTTTCTGGGCTGCAAGTGCATGGCTGGCTCATGTTGAGCTTCNTCTCAATCCAGTGTCCACCCAACCTGTATTTGTGCATGGGATTGCCCCAACCCAGGTGCAGAACCTTCCATTTGGCCTTGTTGAACTCCATGTGGTTTGCACGGGCCCACCTCTCAAGCTTGTCAAGGTCAGCCTGGATGGCATCTCTCCCCTCCAGCGTATTGACAACACACAGCTTGGTGTCGTTGGCA
>VZRW01006103.1:165156-188645 GCA_013398125.1 Aegotheles bennettii | reverse complement strand
AGTCTCTCTTCCTTATTCTCTTTGGGAATATATCCCTTTTTGGGAAGGGAGAGGAGTTAATAGAGAACATCTGTCATTTGTTTCATTGCCGGCCCAGCGTTAAACCTTTCCATTTTCACAGTAAAAAAAGTGTTTCCTTGTGCTCAGACAGAAACTCCTGCATTTGTTCATGCCCGTTTCCTCTGATCCTGTCACTGGGAACCACTGAAAAGAGCCGGGCTCTGTCTTATTTGTACCCTCCCTTCAGGTATTTGTACACACTGATGAGATCCACCTGAGCAGTCCCAGCTCTCTCAGCCTTTCCTCACAGGACAGATGCTCCAGTCCCTTAACCAATTTAGTGACACTTTGCTGGACACCCTCCAGTAGCTCCATATGTCTCTCCTACTGTGGATTCCAGAATTTGACACAGTATTCCAGGTACTCAGTATCGGCCTCACCAGTGAAGAGCAGAGGGGAAGAATCACCTCACTTGTTCTGCTGGTGACATGTCTCCTAATGAAGTCTAGGATATCTTTGGCCCTTGCTGCTAGTTCCCATTCAACATGTAGTCCACCAGGACACTCAGACCCTTTTCTGCAAAGCTACTTTCTGCCTGGTTGGCCCCAGCTTGTTCTGGTGCCTGGAGTTGTTCCTTCCCAGATGTAGGACACTACACTGTTGGTCGAACTCTGAGATTCCAGTCAGCCCGTTTCTCCAGCCTGTTGAGGTCCTGAGGTCTGGATAGCTGTGCAAGCCTCTGACATATCAGTCACTCCTCCCAATTTGGTGTCATCTGCAGACTCTGTCTCATCATTCAGATCATTAATGAACAGTATTGTACCTAGTATTGACCCCTGGGGTACAATGCTTGTTCAGATAACAACAAGAATTTGTGTGGCCAATCACCAACCTCTGGGCCCAGGCATTCAACCAGTTTTCAGTCTATCTCATTCTTTACTCATTCAGTCCACAACTCATCAGCTTCTCCATAAGGAACTTAGAATCACAGAATCATAGAATGGTTTGGATTGGAAGGAAATTTAAAGATCATCTAGTTCCGTGGGCAGGGACACCTCCCACTAGACCAGACTGCTCAAAACCCCATTCAACCTGGCCTTGAACAGTGCCAGGGAGGGAGCAGCCACAGCTTCTCTATGCAACATCGTCCAGTGTCTCACAGGAAAGAACTTCTTCCTAATATCCAATCTAAATCTACCTTCTTTTAGTTTGAACCTGTTTCTCCTATCACTACATTTCCTCGTCAAAAGTCCCTCTCCAGCTTTCTTGTAGGTCTCCTTCAGGTACCGGCAGGCTGCTATAAGGTCTTCCCAGAGCCTTCTCTCCTCCAGGCTGAACAACATCAACTCTCTCAGACTCTCTTCATAGGAGAAGTGCTCTAGCCCCCTGATTATCTTCATGGCCCTACTCTGGACTCGCTCCGACATCTCTATGTCCTTCTTATACTGGGGACTCTGGTACTGGACACGATACTCCAGATGGGGTCTCATGAGAGCAGAGTAGAGGAGGAGATTCACCTCCCTTGACCTGCTGGTCACACTTTTTTTGATACAGCCCAGGATACAGTTGACTTTCCAGGCTGCAAGTGCACATTGCTGGCTCATGTTGAGCTTCTCATCAACCAACACCCTCAAGTCCTTCTCCTTGGGGGTGTTGTCAGTCCATTCTCCACCCAACATGTATTTGTGCCTAGGATTACCCAGACCCAGGTGAAGGACCTTGCACTTGGACTTGTTGAGTTTCATGCAGTTTGCACGGGCCCACCTCTCCAACCTGTCAAGATCCCTCTGTATGACATCCCTTCCCTCCAGCGTGCTGACCACACCATACAGCTTAGTGTTTTCAGCAAACTTGCTGAGAGTGCACTCGATCCTCGATCCCACTGTCCATGTTGCCAACAAAGATTTTAAAGAGAATTTGTCCCAGTATGTGGAAGACAGTGTTGAAAACCCTTCTGAAGCATAGGTAGACAATATCTGCTGTTCTCCCCTCATCTACTAATCATTGTAGATTATCTCACTGCTCAAGCATGGTTTCACCTTTTTTAATTCACGCAAACTATTCCTTATCACCTTTATGTCCATCATTTGTCTGGAAATGTTTGCCAAGACTAGTTGTTCCACCACCTTGTCAGGAGGGAATCTAAACAGGAACTTCTATAGCGTAATTGTAGCACTTGCACTAGCTTGCAATTCTGAGAAAAAGTTCCACTGTCTTAACTGGACTTATAGCAATGTTTACCAGTTAAAAGAGGTTTCAATTCGGAGATTACTGCAGAGTGAACCCATTAGGCCTCCTTCTGCCTCAGTTGCTCACCTATAATAATACTTCACAATCTCACAATGATAAATGTAGTTTCAGATGCTCTGATAATGAAGCCTCTATCACATACTTATGAAATAGAGTGAAGGTTTTATCAAATACCATAAAAACAAAACCAAAATAAATTACTGAAATTCAGTTCCTACTAGACTGCTGATTTTATTGATATACAGAGAAATAGATACCAAGACATTCATGTTGCTACATTATAAATCTTGTTTTACAAAGTACTTTAGAACTTTCTAATTAAAAACTCCTTAAAATTTTAATGAAATATATATACACTTTTAAACTTATAGGATTTCACTTTAATTTTCATATTTTCCCTCCTAGCATTTTTTGGTAATATTTAAAAAGATATTTTGGCTATACAAAAATGAAATATTATTAAATAATCATATTGCAGGTTCACATCATGATATTAAGCAAAACATGAAGGAAACTCATTTTGCAATGATTTGTTTATAAAAATTATACATATCCTTTCACAGATTTTTGTAAATTTACAGCCTTGTAATGTTTCTCAGCTCAGACTGAAGTGATGCACAAAGTACAGCTATTATTTTTTCCTAAGTGAATTTCACAAATATTTATGATAACCTCCTACACATCAGAGGCTTTTGAACATATTTCTTACCACTGTAGCATTACTACACTAGAAATTAATGAGATTGCCTCCTGCACAAAGTCCACTGACTAGATTCTACTAAAAATATAACTAGAAAAAACCAAGCCCTACATACAGCAGGAGGCACCTTTCTTTTCATCTTAAGGCTGTTAGAATTCAAAAATCAGCTACTGCCACATTCTTTGTTTAAGAACTCAATGTTCATGACTCAGGGGACTCCAAATATTTCTCCTAAAACAACATTATTTTCTAATTAATTATCTATAGTAAAAAAAAATAGCAAATAAATTCTTCTTGGTACAGTTTGCAAGTTCAGAAAATATTTAAATCTCAAAGAAGTTGCATTACTTTCATCTAGCTTCAGCTTCTGATAAAGAACCGCCTCCCAGATGATTGCATTTTGGCTCTGCAGTATTTCTTCATTTGAATGGCAGTTTCATCTGCAAAATGTTATGTACTTTTTTCTTTTTCTTTTTCTTTTTTTTTTTTTTTTTTGTAAAATTAGAAGAAATCCGTTTAGAGGGGGGAAAAAATGCCAAGACATCTTTTGCTAGAAAAAGGTACTTCAGCATTTAAGAAAGAGTTTCACAAGTTGGATGGGTCACTTAGGGGTGCATTCCAGATTGCCCCATCTATCACGCTGGCTTTCTAAGTAGTACAAAAATCAGTCTTAAATCATGCCTACCCAGTAGAGATTTCAGATTTCAAGGGCATAAAACAAGCAGATGAATATCATTCAGCAAATAGCTCCACTGGAGTTCAATAGAAATGCCATTGCATTAGGTATTAAGGCCAGATGAGTCCACAGACATTAACTGCAGTATCAGCAAATAGAATTTCAGAACTAGCTTATATAAGGTTATTATCATTTGATTTCTTGTCAATTCAGCTGTACTATAATCCCATGTTTTGGAAAAACAAGCTATTTCTTCTTTCTCCAGCAATTTACAATAAATTGTTCCTAGCCTTTTCAAAGTAAGTTTCTAAGTAACCATATTTAACAATGAAGCCAAGCAACATCTTGCGCTCCTCTTTCTTGATTAGAGTGTTTTGTCTATTGTTTTCTATAGTTTTGTGAAGGCTATGGTGAGTCCTTCCACCAGGAAGCACGTCCATGTAAGCTCCTTGTGTTAAACCAAGAAAAAAATTCCTTGTTAGCTTTAAGAGGTGCAAAAATAATTGAAACACAACAGAAGAATTTCAAGAAATAAATCATTAGCTCATTTGGTTCACCCTGGGTGGCTGTGCTCACTGTTCTCTAGAATATTCTAAAACTTTATGAAATTTTGTATAAATCATGTGACTTTTTTTACTACTAATTCCAAAGTACAAGCAATTTTTTGTTAAGATTTTGTGGAGATTTATGCTTTTTTTTTAAGATTTATTCATTTCATTTCCTACATTAAAGTTTATAAATGGTACCTGTTTAGCTTATGATGCTAGACTGAGACATGCACATTGCACTATTCAACAGAGTGAATCATGAAATAAATAACATTTCACAACATGTCCTCATTTTTTATACTTACCTGGTTTTGACTAGTGAATCTGAATATATTTGGGTGTTGGAACTCTTTGGACTCAGGTATGACTGGAATCAAATTCTGCAAAGGCCATCAGGACTTTTGAATTTGCAGTTTTGCATTTGACAAAAGTCTGGTGGAAATGTGGAGAATATAGAATTAATTATGTATCTAGATATGGCATTATGTCTTTTCAATTGGCTGCAAAATTTGGTAATGGTTACATTGCCTAAATTTGAATTAAGTTCTTTATTTTTCCTATATAATTAATGTATTAATATAGAATAGTTAAACCTATAAGGGCATTTAAATAATCTGTAAAGGCTAAAAAGTACAGGAATTCTGTAGCTACCTGAAAATTAGCATTAATCAGTTCTGGATACAAATATTTAAGAACAAAGTGAAAATATTCTGTGGTATAGAGAGGCATCCATACATCCCTAACTCTGACCAGAAACAATATTTTAAAAGAATCTTACTATTATTATTCATGACTTCATGTTATTAATAAAAATGTTATCAGAGTAAGTGATTAAAGAATTAATGACTCTATTCTAAATACACTGAATGCTGTCAGTTTTTTCCTCTTTTTTATCCCCTGTCCATTAGTTGGGAAAAAAAATCCTTTTGTTTTTTAATAAATATATGTTTCTGTTGAAAGAGAAATTGAACAGTGATTGGTTTTAATACTTAACTGTATAAAAGTGCATTTCCAAATAAATGAAAATATCTTCAGTGTGAGTCAGTAAGCAACTACTTCTCTGTCATTGAAACACTAATCTACCACAACAACTATGTCTGTGATTAGTTAATTTCAAAAGATGTTATTATTGTAGACTATTATAAGACCATTTAGTTTTTCTGCTTTCCCAAGCCATTTGCCAGGCAATGAAATATCTGGAGACACTCTCTGCTTGTCCAGGCTCCTTCTCAGCTGGGAGTCTGAGCACTCCCTGCAGTCCTTGCTGTGCCCAGGCTTTGTGTTTACAGAAGGAAGGGTGTCTTGCATTGGAAAAAAAATGCAAACCTTCCAAACAACATGGGGCAAAAAGTACCAGAGAAAAATTATGTTACAGATTAGAAGAAGTAACAGAGTTTTTTCATCCTTTAAGTGATACATAAATTTTTACAGGGAATTTAGAATTTAAAAAACTGTTTGGATAAACACAGAAGAAAGAAAGACTTCATACTTCACTATAAAAATGATCATTTATTTTAAGTACTGTAAAATTTTAAAATTCCTTTGACACTTTCAGGTCTGGAACATTATTAAATACTACACTATGCCATCAGAATAATCACTAATATTATGAAGGCTTTATCTGAAGGTACAGATTGCACAGTCAAAGTAAATTTACACTTAATGGCAGTATATTCTTGGGGGGGAGGAGAGTCCATGTCAAGAAAAGCAGTTTGGTACAAAGGTTCTAATGATAATGGAAACATTGCATTGCTAAAAAGCCCTGTTGTCTATTACACTATTTTCGTGTAAATATTTTTTTGATAATAAAACACATGCTCTAAAGTTTGTTATCTGTACATATCTAAACCTACATATTCATATATATATCCCTTACATAAAATGAAAATGTGGATACTTCAATATCCAAAAATTTTCACATAACCAGAATGGGGAAATAAATATGGCAAGTACATGAGTTAATACAGAGCTAAAATTATCATCTGAGCAAGGATTAATTATTAGATTTTTCAAGTGGAAATAAATTTTTTAAGAGTGAGTCTGTAAATCTAAAAATTACCTTTAAACAGTAAATAATTCTCCCAGTTTGGGTTACGTCTTTATTGATGTCATGAACAAAAAACAATCACCCTTAACTTCTAAAATTAAGCAGTCCAATTCTACTATATACAGTTGTCTTTTATTTAGGTTTATTTGGCACAATAATGTTAGGAAACTTTGCTTCACCTATGGTGCCTCTCACATTTTTCTTTTTTTCCCCCAATTTAAAAGTGGCTTTATTTGTTTGTAAAACAAATATTGACTACATAGTAGCTAGATAAATGGAGCATTGAACATACTGCAGTTTGGTGTTACCTGGAAAAAGTAATATCGTAATTGACAGCTATGTGCTTTTTTCTGTACAAAAAACATTAGCAGATGCAGTTACTATGTCTAGTGTTTTGGGTGTCTGCATACTATTTATTTGTGAAACTAAACACAGAGCTCAAGAAAGTACAATATCTTCACAGCTGTAACATATTGAGAGAAGGAACAAAAAAGTGAATAAAAGACAAACAAGGGCTGAGAAAGACGGGGAAAAAAAAGATCACTGATGATTTGTCAAACCATTTATACTGTAAAAAAGTAGATACTAAACTCCAATTCTCTGCCAAATTCTAATCCCCTCAATAAAATGTGCAATTTTATTCTCTTAAAACTGAAACAGAAAAAAAGGCTATTTAGTGACCACAAGTGAGGTAAGAGCTAAAGGGAATTAAATTGAAATCAAAGTTGTTTTCCCCACACTTTTACAACTAGAAAATTTTAAAAAACCCAAATTAATTGATGTACTGTCACAAAATGACATGCCAATGTTTCAATTTTGACTGGAATATTCTTCCAGTTAAAATTATTCACATTTTTTCCCACTCAGAATGCCACTGGTATTCACCAGGCAGCGAACAGAAAATCAGGTATTTTGTTCAAGATCATTCATTTTGAATGTTTAAATGAAAACCAATGACCTTGAGATACAAGCCTGTGTGCAGGAATCTCGTATCATTCAGAGCTCAGAAGTGATCTCGTCTCCCTGCAGTAATTATTAAACAAGTGTACTTAAGCTCAAATGCTTATGCACTCCAGCCAGCCTTGGACAGAAACCATGGATAGCCTTGGACAAAACCATGAAGGTTTTACAGGAAGTAAACCAAAGAAATCTGAATGCTGCAGTACATAAATGTGTTTATCATAATTTTATTTTTTTTTTTTGGTTATTTTGTAAGAACTCTACTGGGATGACAACATTTTCATTTTGTTTGTTCTAGAGAAACAAAGAAGGGAACAAAATACTGGCCTGGTCACTTTCTCTGTGTGACCTATAATACTTGGACAGATTTCTTAGATCATGCTTGGGAAATTTATATGTGTGGCTTGCTTTCAGAGGTACTGAATTAGTTTGGATATAGATGAATCTACTTCAGAGGTGAACGTTTTTGTTATTGTTCATGCATAAAGAGACTTATTCCTGGTACCACCTAAGTCAACAAAAATAATTAATTTCTTTATTTTGTCCTTTTCTGCCACAAATCCCATGAGTCATCTATCCCACCAAGGGGAGTTTTGCAGGGACTGTTCTGGGGCAGACAGTTGCTGAGGGAAGTGAGATTACACATCAAGGAGTGAATTTCTGAAAGAATCCACCTGATTTCACTGAAGCAGGGGACATGGTCATCTGCAGAGTTTAATTCTGTTCTCATTTATATGTGTATAAATCCAAGGAAGAAGTGAAAATGGAATTCAAATCTTATATGGGATCCTTTCTACAATTACTAGATGTATCACTCAAAACCCTATGTGAATGTCCTCCTGAACATATTCAGTTAAAAGAAGCTCTGAGATCTGAACCATGTTATCATTGTAATGAAAGAAAATAAAAGTAACAACTCCAGTACAGCTTAATTAAAGTCCCTTTTCCATCTCAGTGAGGTTTTCACTTTAAATCTTGACCAAGGATTTACAGGAATAAGTCCATATATTAAAAGCTAACCATTAATGATTTTTGAAGAATAATTATTGATCTTGGAACTGAATTGTTCTTAAAGAAGCTGATCACCAAAGCAAACATTAAGGTAATCTGGAGACATAGAGAGTCAGATACTGCATTCATATTTCATTTGGATATTGATGTCTTAGTAGCAATCCTTATTCTAAGCTGCAGTGAGTCCCTGGTTTAAACCCCAAACACTGCAGATGGGTTATATGCAATACATGCCATTTTGCACTTAATTTTCTTCCACTGACTTCAATTTGAAGTCTGAAGTTTGTTCTTACTTGGATTGCTGTGAAGAAGTTGTAACTTTACCGAAGACTAAAGTCACACTTCAAAAAGAAAAGAAAATTAGACTTCTCCTTTGTTAGAGCTGGAAAGCAGTAACACAAGGAAAAAGAAACTAATACAAGGTTTTGTTTTTCTCTTCCCTGTAGTAACCTATAGTTTTCTTTTTTTCAAAGCAATTTCTTTGGTGGAGTTCAACCCTCAGTTCAGCTTCAAGCTGTGTATTCTAGTGCAATTCCAATACTGCTGGCACTTCTGGGAAGCAGCCCAGGTAGGTTTAAGCATACTATACTGTAAAAAAGTAATTTGCCTTGCACACTGTATGAGGTCAGATATTGCTGACCTCCACAAAAGAAAATATAAAAATTTATACAATAGAGTTTATTTATCTTTCCAATGTTTATCATACAGAGATACAGAAGTACAAATTCTTCACTAAGACAAAACTAACCTTCTGATATATGTGTAGAAGAGTATGATATTTGAAGGCATGTAAATTGCTCCCTTTCTACTGAAAGATTTGAAGTTCCTCTACAGTTGAATGCAAATATTCTGTTATGTAGCATTATGAAACATGAATTTCTTTCACAAGCACACTCTCTTGTACCCACTGGTTCAGGGAGTCATGTTATTCCCTGATTTCTATTAGAAATAATGTTTTCCAATACTACAGCTATAAAACCCAGACAAGCTATTATTGTCTGTCTACATTAGCTTGTCTTTTTTGCTTTGAGGATTTTTTCATTACAAAACTATATAACATAGGCTGTAAAAAGAGAAAATCTTCTAGTCTAACACTTCAGATCCTGTAGTTTAATGAGGTAGTCAGATTATCATCTGATGACAATACAGCTCCTTGCAATGACAATGTGTAGATATATATTAGATTGCATTTCAAACCGAAAGCCTTTGTGCATATCAAGAAAATATGAAGACTCCAAAGAAAAGCACTCAATACAAGGAGAAGGGGTAAATTTACCAGATTTTCTTTGTTCTTCGGTGCATCTCAATAACTGAATATATATCTTTCAGTGTCAGAGCAATGTTCTACAAACCCAAAGTGTATGAACTATGAAAATTTTCTACTCTCTTTCTACTTGTGTGAGTTGGGAGTAATCTCACAGCTGATTTAGTTTATGAGAGTTGGTAATGGCTGCTTAGGAAGCAGAACTCTGCAGGCTACAGACTGCAGGAAAGAAGCCAATTCAGTGACAGGATTTGTGGTCCATAACACCATTTGTGACCACATTTGTGGTTCTTAACACCAGGTTATGAAACTATATCTATTTATTGTTCCTAGTACTCATAATCAATACACCAGAAAAAAATAACAAACCAAACTTGAGGTGGAGACAGGAAAGAGGGATTGTGCAGACTGGTGGATGTAGATTTGAATTACCTGTCAACATAACTATGAATGGAGGAGTGTTAGTAGAACAAGACAGTCTGGAGAAATAAGAATAGAACTGTAACTCATTTTTTAAGAGGGAGTAAGGGAAAGCTAAAATAAAGGAAAGAAAAAAGCCAGGTTTCAGTTCCCTAAGTATAGATAACTAGTGCTAACTAGACTCCCTTGGATGTCTAAAAGTCCTCTGTATGGGCCTAGCAGGTATGATGTGCAATCAATGGCAACTTTCTGAAACATATTAGAGGCCAAGACTGGAAATCCTATGTTGCCGAAAGTGACATTGGTCGTATATATTTAGACAAATGAATCTCCCCCAAAAAGTAAAATCCTATTTCTTTTCCATGCCCTACTTTAACATTGCCAAGCAAGGAGCATGGCATAAAAAGCCAGGAAAAAAACAAAGCTAAACAAAACCCAACACAAAACAAACACCAAAAACTCCCTTGTTTTTCCTGCCTGTCTTCTTACTAGCCTTCCATTCACTTCCCTGTTGAGAAGCGCAGAAAAATTGCCAAGGTGTATGAAAAAGTAAAATAATTACAGTAAAATTTTCTCTCTGTTTATTTTGTGTTCCAGCAGCCCTTCCCTGACCCTAAAACTTTTACTTACCTTTAACCTTTATCAAGGCAAAGATCCTGACACTACTCCTAGGGAAATCTGTATGATCTTATAGCAAAAAACCCAGCTGTGCATAACTGAAAATACTGCAAACTCTGTGTAGCCAAAATACTGAAAACTGATTCAGAAAGAGTTGTCCATTTGCATATGGTTTTGCGTGAAATACAGACTTGCTTTCATTTTTGTTTTTGCTATTGTAGCAGTGCAAAGCATGTGTAGGAAAACTTATAGTGTGATTAAAACTGATAAAATCTATTACAGATACAGACGTATGAGATGACTGGAAAGAATACATGCAATGAAACAGAAGCATGTGGCCATTTCAATCTGAGAGGAAGTAGGTTACAATTTAAGATAACATGCTATTAGCCATATTGGGGGATGTAAACAGAAAGACAGTAAGTCAATATTATGCACTTAAAAAGGAGTTTGTGGGTAATCAAATATCACTATCTCTTGATTAGCACAAACCTTTTTATACTTAAAAAAGAAATCTGAAAGTTGACTGTTAATCTGAAATGAAAGGTATTTGTTCACATTATGAATAAGCAGACCTCAGCCTGGCAAATTTTCTTACTTTACATGTACATACTGTAACTTTTTCAATATATCTTGAAATGATTTTTAACAGACACAGTATTAAAATATGCATGTAAGAGTTTTGTTAAAAAAATAAAAATAATTGTCATGAATAAATAATATTTATTATGAACCGAAAATATAATATCTATTTCCTGTGCAGCTAGAGTCTGTCCTTTCATACAACTGTTTTCTAGACTATTAATTTCAAAAATATATTACAAATCAACTTATCTGTACTAGATACTTTTAGTTGTAATATATTTTAGATTATATTCTGCTTAATGCTCTGCTGTGGTCAGTGCGTTTAGGACTGAAAGTGCACATTAGTGACAACAGTGAAGAAAAGATGAGCAGGTGAGCTCAGCTGTGATTGCCATACATGCATCAGTCAGCGTTTAGCAGACAATTCAGTATAAGCACATGAGATGTTCTGCTGCAATTGCTCACACTCCTTGCACTGTTTTTGTTCCTTTTGCTTAAGGAATTTGATGTGGAAAAAGCTGTTGCTATTTAAAGAGGATGTCCAGAAAGATGCACACCAGATTTTTTCACTACTATGGAGAAGGAGGCATATGTGTATGAGAAGGGGCTTGCCAGCAGTTAAAATCATTTTTGGACCCTGCAGTAGACCTTGTAATCTGTTACAGTGGTGTCTCTACATGGCAGTTTAATTTTAATAACTTCACCTCCACTGTCCATCACAACAATTTGGGCGGTTTTGACTGAGTGACTGAATAAACAATGTCTGGTGCATGTGGCTGTAGTTTTGCCTTTAGCACGTGAGTTGTCAGTAATGAAACTTGGCAAAGGACCTGCACCAGATCAACAACAACCAAGCTTAGTGGAGTGACAACTCTTGCAAGAGTGGCATTGGAGATGTTGTTTTTTGATGCTAGTCAGGCTGCATATGTATGTCAGAAATGGTCAGTTTTCAGAATTATTTTTCTGAATTGCCTTTAACAGTAAGAATGGCAATAGCAAGAATATTGCAACCTTGAACAAGATGGACATAAGCAGTCACAAACTGGCCCATTAAACATGAATCCCATCAACACAGACCACAAAGTAGCTGAGAGTTTTTTCATCCCTGCAACCTGCCAGACTGATGAGAAAAATGGAAGAAATATGTCATAAATACTAGGCATCACCATAATCCTTTTATATTCGATAAGCACAGCAATCACTGGCTATATTGACAGGTATAATCAAAACACAATGAAGTGAAGAAAGAGATTGTTTTATCAAAAACAGGGTAGATAGTAACAAATACCAGTAAGAGAATGCAACTGAACATTTGTGAACTCATCTACCTTTCTATTACCTGGAGATAAAAATGCTTTACAGTAAGAGAGTCACTGAAGTCAGGTCCAGGAGAGCCTGCTTACCCAGAACTGAAAAAAATGCTATTTTTCTGTAGTCTGTATCCCAAAACAGAAATTAAAAACAAGAAAACCAAGAAAAATACATGAGGTATCTACATGAGGAATCATATGGCCATGGTTATGGTGGGGCCTGCAAAGACTCTGCTTTGCCATAGTATCTGTTCTTACTTACATCCTCTCTGGTATACTGATATAACTTCTCAGGAAGCTAGGGTATGTATCTTAGTTTTGTACTGTATTTAAGAGAAACAGGCTGGAAAATACTCGCCTCAAACATACGGTCATTACTAAGTGCTTAATTACATCCACATTTGGTTTCAGTCAATAGCCAATGTTCAGCAACACTTATCCAATTCAGAAGCTTGTCTGATGTATATGTTTAGTGGTCAGATGGACACAGTGACTCATTTACTATCTAGTTAAGTACAGATGATTCAGAGACTGACAAAATTTCGCATCTACAAAATCTGGTCCTCACAACTGATACCTGTATTAGCCTGCACTGGACATTATAGCAGTCCCATCATTATCTCAGTTTGAGTGGTGACTGTTAGTTGATAAATTAAAATGCTTTTTAAAGTGGATCATAGAGCCTTGTCACATCTTAACCTGGAGATATTTTGTTTTTATCTCAAGTAACCCTTTCTGGTTATTTAATAAAATTCTTTTTTTTTTTTTTTAATCATCCTTGTGGTCACAAGTGATACAATGGCAGCTGAATAGTCAAAGTAATTGTGCATGTATGGAGACATTTAATTAAAGACCAAAGTTCTCAACTTTGAATCTGAAATAGGTTTTCTTATGTCCCTGGTTTTAAATCACACTCCAAATGCAATTAGCATACATTTATAATACAGTTTCAATTATATTTGAGCACAGACACTGAGCTTATCAGCATCTTTAAGAGAGACAGACAGACCAATACCCTAACATAGTCTATAAGTTTATACAAAACAAGGACATGACTCAGAAATATTTTCCTCTGGGTGAATTTCTTATTAGTGTATTCAAACATAAATATGATGTATTTTATCTTCTTAGTATACTGGTTGAGAAGCTAAGGATTATATCTTTCTAAAAAAACTCTACTTATTTGGTAAAAAACTGACATTTTAAAAAAAGTATCCTGTTTATTTCAGATTAAAAGCTAAATGCTGCTCAAGATTTGTTAGGATTACTGCTAAAATATTTTTGCAAGGAATTGAAGTCAAAAGGTAAAGGTTGTTTTTAATTATATATCACCATTTTTTTGTGTATGTATAAAAGGGAATTGAACCACAACAAACAAAAACATTGTAAAGATGACAATGTGAGAAATTATGAATTATGTTAATTTTCAAATTACATACAGAATTGTATTCTTTTTACTTAATTGATACTGATATTTTTTCAAGCAGCTGAATATTTAAAATGAAAGGATTCTTGAGCTTGTTTTTTCTATAAAATCTGAATATGAAGGGAGATTCTGCAGAAATACAACGTGACACAGGGAGGAACTGAGGCTTCGTGGGAAGCAAATAATAAGATAATGGTAAAATGGATACAGCTATCTGAAATTCTCTAATGTTTTGGAAAACTTCAATGTGTACCATTCAAAATATATATATCCCAGTTCAAGATTATGCAGGGATCAGTTGTAAATCTATGCGCTAACATCATAAAAAATGAGGATGGCCATTAACTTTTCAGTGTTATTTTTCAGTTCTCATTCTGGTGTGTATACAGTGTTAATGCTGCTGACTGTGTGAACACACTGTGTGCATATCAGACTAGGAGAGTACTCTGATGGCAGCTAACTAATATCTGAAAACTATTGTCCTAACCAGAAATATTGTTTGTATCCTAATTTCTGTCTTATAAACTAGCAGACAGACATTTCAAGTTTGGGACAATTTTTAATGTTTGAGGAATTCCCCCATATTCTTACTTCAGTAATGAGGGGGGGGGAAAGGCATATTTTTAAGCAAGAGTTGCATTGGCAGTTATTGTAGCATATATGTACTAAAAATTAAAACCTTGTTATTGACAAAGAATAACATCTTTCAGTAGTTCCTAACTGGTTCAGTACTCTCCTGGTTCAGCACAAGAATGGCTTTCCACTGTTTATTTTCTGTTCTGCAAAGGATAAACAGATCAAGACTTGCTGGTGCACATTTTTAAGCAACAACACATTTCCTTGATTTAGCTTCTGCTGAAAAGTGTATAAAGCCAGATTATTTTAAAAAACTTTTATTAAATACCAAATGTATGTATTCACAAAATTTAGGCATTTCTGTGTTAGTTTTTAATAAATAACAACAACACTAAAATATTGCTTTAATAATTTTCAGTAGTAATTGAGTCTACTGTTGCTAATTATTAAATGTAAACTCAAGAACTTGGGCGAATTTCTGACGTAGGACTATAGCATTATTATTACTACTTATGATTCTCAGAATTTTGTTAGCTCCTTTTCTCTTCTGAACAGAAAGAAACCTTAAATTTGAAAATAATTGTAAGTATTGTTACAAGTATTCAGATTCATTAAGATAGTAACAAAAATCAAAACTATCATATTAACAGTTAAAATGCCTCAGGACCAGTAGCTAAGATCAACCATAAAGTTCTCATCTTTGTTTTTTTCTGCTAATTAACTAATTACATATTCATTATTACCAGGAGGATATTTATTTTCTTTGAAAAGAAATAGCTCATCAGTTGTTTTCACAGGATGTGTGTAATGACGTCTTCTAATATTTTTTCAGTCAAGCTACCCATCTGAAGGCAAATATCCACTCCAGTGCCTCTTCACTCTTGTTTCCCTCTCTGGAAGAGAAGAAAAGTGCTTTTCTTCCTGACTGTCTCTTTTATTTTAAATTCATATTTAACATTGATGCAGTTTAGCTTTTATACCTCTGATGGAAAGGAAGCTGAAATAGAAAGACATTGAACCACTGGAAGAAGACTACTTTTTAACAGATTTATGCCTCACCTGCATTACCTCTGATTTACCCTTTTTCCACTCTACAGATTCACTGGAAAAACACTTTCACTTTCCCCTGCAGATACCTCAACATGTTCTTTCTCTTTTGCATTCTCTGTTTCCTCTGTGCCTTGAGCATAAATATTTGTAAACCCATCCCTGGCAGAGCTGCACAAATCAAAAAGCAGAGCAACATTCCAGCAACCGTCCCTCAGTGCAACAGGACATACATGCCATCCCTCCAGCATCATTTTTAACCACCACAACTCTCCCCAGGAATAATTTTTCAAAAATGCCATTAGAAGTAACTGTTGTGATATATTTACTCTACAAACCAGTCAGAATAGACTATTTGGTGGTCTTTTCTGCCTGGAGTAACTTTATCCAACACTAAACAGAGTCTCCAAAGCAGATTAGTGAATCATTATCTGGCAGGGACTTACTGCTGTGACCTGGAGGCATGAAGCAATACAGTAAAATAGAAAGAAGCTTTTTAATTCTCTACAAAAGAACTGTAAATGTTTGCTGAGATGCTGCATACATCTAGATGACACTAGCATCTCTGGAGATGCTGGTAACGTGTAAAAGCAACCGAAAAATGTCCTTAGGCATCTCTCTGTGCAGCCACTTTTCAAAGACCACAAGTATTTTAAAGGTGATAGCAGGTTTGCCCAGACAAATTCAGCCTTTGTCAAGGCCCCTCAGGGCTGTGGGGGCTCCTCATGTGGCTCAGGGCAGGGTCTGGCATCCAGGGCCAGTCTCACTTCCAGACAAGCACAGGGCAGCTGGGGAGCACCAAACTATTGGGCACCTCCCTGAGGACAGGGACAGGCTGAAGCAAGGGAGGGACGATGGGGGCTGATGGCTGCAGGGGGCTGACATGGTGTCCTGGGCTGGGCAGGGTGGGAGGAGCCCTGAGTGGGGACAGTCAGCACTGATGGAGCCCTCAGGGACATGACAGGTTGAATATTTCCATCAGATGTACTATAAGAAGTATCTGAATAAAAAAGAAAAACAATTTCCTCCACCTTATGTCTTAAGTATAATTTAATTTTGTAAAAATCATTTTGTCTAAGTCAGTCTGTTGATTCAAGAGATATAAAATAATAATAATAATAATAATAATAATAATAGCTTTTTACTTCTGTATTTTCTCCTCTACAAAGGCCAAGCAGAATTAAATTAGATGCTACTCTGTTTCTGTTTCATCAGCAGTATAATTAAGTAAATTCTACTCTTGAAATAATGTTGGGTTTTTTATTTTTGACTGAAAGGAACTTCTCTCATCCATAGTCATTTGGCATTGAAGCAATACACAAAGGAAAGAAATTGTGAACAGTTTTTAGACCTCATGTATGAGTATTTAGTACTTAGTGCTTATTATTACCTAGTACTTCTGTACTCCTAGATAGGCGAGGTGCAGAAAAATGCTCTCTGTTTCTTTTTGTTTCTTCATTCTCTTTAGCTGCAGAATCGCTGGAATACACTAGTACAAGAAAATGTAGTGTAAAGTCTTATGCTAGGATCAGTATCCATGAACTGAAGTATCTGCTGCTTCTTGAATTTTATTGCTTTTTAAAGTAGAACATAGCATCATCATAAAAAAAATTAAAAAATTAATGGAATATCCATAAATAAAGGTAACTAGGAAAGAAAACATAGTGCACAACTTGAGTTGTTCTGAGATCCTTATGCCTTCAATAGTCATAGGTCTATAGCTATTATAATTTGTTCAGCATTAGTATTAAGAAGGAAACATACTACACCTTTCTTCTTCAGAGCACAAACTATCCATGTTCAGAGTTTTGTCATGGAGAAATAATAATGGGAAAAGCACCTCTGTTATAGTTTGAGGGGACAGGCAAAATTCTCAAGGCTTTTGCTGCAAGGACCCAATGAGGGAGTATAGGACCCTGTTGTGAAAAGGAGTCTGGGGTATCAGGTATCAGTATTCCCTCCCATTTCCTGCCAAGCTCTATAAAGCCAGGAGGACAGGAAGCTCTTTCTCTCTTCCTCTCTCTCGCTCTTGGTCTCCCGTGCTCCTTTTCCTGCCTGGTTGCCACGTGGAGCTGGAGAGGAGAGGCCCAGCCTTTTGTTACCAGTTCGCCACGTGCTCTGCGGCATCCGACTGCATCGGGTGCTGGGGTTTTGGACTCTATTACCCATCGGCTTTGCAGTGAAGGACCTTTCGGGAGCTTGTATCGGTGGTCATCAGAGTTCAGGTTGTATATATTTGTATATATATATTTTTTCCCTTTTCCCCCACCTCTTACTCCCTTTCCCTGTGCAATTAAATCTGTTATAGTTTTAATTTCCAACCGTTGAGCCTTTCTTCCTTGCTCCCCTTCTATTTTCCGAGGGGGGTGATAGAAGCAAACTCTGTCTGGGTTGTGGCTTGCCCTGGCTGTTTCTAAACCGAGACAACCTCTAATGTGGAAGAAGGGCAAATCACACAAAGAACTGAGTGTTTATTTTCAAGAATCAATATTCTTCCTAGATATGCACTAACAACTAACTCTTGTTCTTCTTGACCAACAGTGACATGCGGGGACCTGGGCACTGATGGTACTTGGCTAAAGAGGTACATGACGGGTCTGAAGAGAAAAAAAGGATACACTCCAAAAAGAGACATCAAGTTGAAGCAGCTTTCTGTGTAGAAGCAACTGTACAAGGAGAGGAGCAGGGAGTTATGGATGTGGTTGGACACCTTAGCCAGGTGTCCAAGATCTAGCTGTACATTTGCTGTCTCCATATTCAAAGTAGGCAAACAGATCTCAATCTGTATGTGCTACACATGTTTTTCCCAATAGGAGAGCACATTGGCAGACCTTCTTTGCATGTCACGTAAGCTATCTAAGGATTTCAAAAGTAAGAAAGAGAGAGTAATGGCAGCTTCTGAATTTCCAATGTAGTCCAGGCCCTAGAAGACCAGAGCGTCTGTTCTTCTGAGATGAGAAAGTTCTCCCAGATCCCTGTGACTTTTGACAGGAAATGAAGTCCAGTTCTACTCCATTTTCTAAAAATCCTTCTGGGTGATTCTCCTCAGGAAACAGTTGTGTCTGTAGATGGAGGAGCATCTCTGAGGTGGGGGATTGTAAAGTACTATGATTTTCAATGCAGGATCATAAGTTTACGTATTGTCCAGATAGTCCTAGACACATCATTTTCAGTGCACTGCCTGCTGGAACATTAATTCTCTTCTTGTACTGTAGATAGAAATTAAATATTTATTTCTTGCAATGTTCTCTCTTGGTCAAATACCAAATCAGTATTTAAACATGGTATCATGCTAGCAATAGCATAGCATAAATATCATATCCTACTTACTTCAAGTTACAGTTCTTCTTAGAGGACTTCTATTTAAATGGAGGCTGCATCTTTCACCTAATAGGAAAAAGAAGTGTTGGGTCTGTGTGTGATGCACATTTAAATTTAAGGAGTACAGATAAGAGTTTTGCTCAGTAATGTAACAAGGAAGGAATGTAAACCTTGATATGATATCCCTGATAAGCACGCTAGCAATTCTGACAAAATAAACCTTGATAAAATGTACCATTGCAGAAAACACTGACATGAATGAAAGAGGATAAGAATTTGTTCCTACATATAGTAAATGGATAGTAAAGTACAAAATCTATGATCCCATTGCCATATTCAATGTTTATCAGCCATCAAAACAAGGCACACACAAAGCTGTTTTCTTTAAAAATATATAGATAAATAAATAAATAAATAAGATGTCTGGCAAAGTTATCTAAAAAAAGTACAGCTATTCTGGACACTTCTATGATACTGCCTGTAGAAGACTGTTCAACAATTCACAAACATATTATTTGTCCAATAAGTTATTCGACATAATTTTTAAATAGAATTTTCTTGGAACATTTTGCTTTCACCAATGTTTAGCACAGTTTATGAATTTTCTGATACCAAAAAACACTTCTGAATTCAAAAGAAGTATTTATCATACAAGGTTCTTATCAGTTAGCTACTGGGATGAAGGTTCAGGAGCATTATGGAGAAAAAAGGTGAAAAGCAACTTATCTGTTTAGCACTCAACTCATGCAGTCAAGGTTGCAGTTGAGGATGTCTTCATGCCACTGATGGCAGTGTGGACATCTCCAGGGAGTACACATGGACAGTGCAGTCTCAGAAGACTGCTGAGCCAAGAGCTAGTAAATCTTTGAGATTATATTGAGAACATGAACAGATTCCTAACTCTGTAACTGCAACTGTGACTGAAGTTTATCACATTCTTTAACGCTTTTTTCTTTGATGGTATTTCCCAGTACACTGAACAACAGCTAGGAATCACTGAAGCGCATTATCCTCCTTGTTCCTCACCTGTTTCCTTGACTCCTTTCCCAAAACATGGTAGAAGTCACACTCTATCAAAATATTCCCCCTAAGATAATGCTGAAGGTGCTCCCTGATCCTTGGTAGTAAAACAAAGAAAACAACCCACAAAAGTGGAGTCTCAGGAATTTCTGGTTTGACTTACCTAACTGGGAAAGCTCTTTAAATATTAAGTGCCCCACCTGTTTTCCTAACTCATTTCCTGCTGGTCAGATTTCTTCTGTCAAACATAAATCTGTCTTCTGTGCTCCCAGGAGTTCAGAGTACTTGTATGCTGTGTGTTTGTGAACTGAATTGTTTTTTCCTGGCATAGGAGAAATTCTTTTCTTCAGCAGGCAAGGGGAAATCGTTCAAACCCTACTGAAGTCAGTGGGACTACTGCAGTGAAATGAAAAACAAAGTTGGACCCATAAATTGTTGCTCTAGAAATTGATTACTTTTATCTATTTTGTTTCTTTCCTTATGAATCCATTTGTTCCATAACTTTTAAAAGAATAAGCCTCTTCGGAACACACTGAGTGTCACTTTCTTGTACTTGATAAGATTAATGTTTTATATTTGCATAGAATTATACTGAATTACCTACCCTCTCCTGTAAAATAAAAAGGTATAATGGTCCCATTCTCTAAATTTTTTTCTCCCCATTTTGTTCTCTTTTTTTTGTATATAAATGCCAGAATATAGTTCAAAATGGAGGATGATTGGTATCATTTGTGTAAACATGAGATGTTCATTCCTGCATGTATAAATCCAAGAGAAAATTGATCTTCTAGTTATATTGTGACCAAATAATGTATGCCTAGTGAAAGCAAGTGCAAGAATAGGTTTGAAAAAGACTAAATGAAGAAAGAATGAAATTATCTAACAGAATTGTTTGAGTTGGAATGTACCTTAAAGATCATCCAGCTCCAACCCCCCTGCCATGGACAGGGACACCTTCCACCACCATGTTGCTCAAAGCCCCATCCAACCTGGCCTTGAACCCTTCCAGGGAGGGAGCAGCCACAACTCTGGGAAACCTGTGCCAGTGTCTCACCACCCAAACAGTAAAGATTTTCTTCCTAATATCCAATCTAAATCTACCCTTCTTCAGTTTGAAAACATTCCCCCTTGTCCTGTCACTACATGCCCTTCTAAAAAGTCCCTCTTTGGCTTTCCTGTAGGCTTCCTTTAGGTACTTGAAGGTGACATAAGGTCTCCGTGGAGCCTTCTCTTCTCCAGGCTAAATTATGTTCAGGAAAGAGAAGAGGTAGGGCAGGAAAAGTCTTCTGACAGAGTGTCTCTACATGGTGATAGAGGAAAACAAATAATTCCAGTCTGTTCTGCATTTTCCTACAACACCACCACTGAGAAGGGAACTATTTTTCCTGGAAGGTTAAGGCTCAGACCAGAGAGATCCTGCTACTCAAAATGTAAAACTGGAAACTGCAAAAATAGCAGCCTATTGTATTTAGGAAATTTGTATCAAAGGAGGTTCAGTCTTTTCACGTAACAGTTACATTGGGATGCTTTTTATGGTCTGCACAGGAACAAGGAGAATCTGGAAAATATACTGCTTTTAATAACCTGTCTCCCTCTTGATAAGGAAAAAAGGTGTAAAAGAACAGAGTATATTTAATTTCCTTATTTTTTACCAATTTTAGGCCAAAACTGGAATAATTCTTCAAGTACTTTTAATTTTTAACCAAAAAAAAATATTCAATTTTAATATTAAGAAAAGGAGACTATTTCATTACAACTGTTCACACTTTTCCATCTCTTATCGTTGGAAATAATGTTGCTTCTCATATTCCTGTACCATTGAAGGTTCAGGTAGGTCTATAGCATCACTTTCCTTATAGGAGACCGTGTCTGATTCTAATCTAATCTAATCTAATCTACATGTTTCTGTACTGTCTTAAAAACTATAAATTTATCTCACTGTAAAATCTGAACAACAAAAACAAAACAGACTGCTAGCAAAGCCTATTAATCAGTAATAGTAGCTGCAACATATTTTACATGATACAGTTTAAATCTTCTTTGCCAAATTTGAAAGATTTTGCATCAGTCCAAGTAAATCAGGATTTCCAAACATTAAATAATATGAATCTATTAAAATTCTTGGGGTTCTTTGGTCCATGTCTCACCTTTCACATCTGTAGCAAAATATTGTTACCCTTCTTCTCTCTACAGTATGGAAATGTAGGTATCACCATAAATTAATCCTGTCAAGAGGGAGAGATGTGTAAACACCTTGAAATTCACAAGTCCATGGATGCATGGCTTGTCAAATATTAATTTAAAAACAAAATAAAACAAAACAAAAAAAAATAAAAAAGTGGGCACTGCATTTCTTTTAACCTTGGAGATCCTATTTTTTTTCCTGAATAAAGCACTTCAGAGAGGATTATTTACTTGAAAAGAATCTTTTTTTCATAACTGATAACTGTGTAATAAGGAAGCCCTTATGTTTTCAACACAAAGGGCTCTCTTCTGCTCTCATTTTCATGTTGACACATCTGGATTTGTCAGAACTACCTAAATCAACAGCATTCATTCCAAAAACTGACATTCTGAAATAATAAAATAGAAAAGAATTGTTACATACAGATTTCACTAGATGCAAGTGTGAGAATGTGAGTTTGCAGGAAGAGCTGCGAGTGTAGCAGGAAAAGATGAAACAGTTGATGTGAAGCTTCTCTTATTTTATGATGTGCCTTTTTCTGGGTTGTTTTTTCCTGCTGTGCAATATCTCCTACAAACACACACAGTGAGGACACTGTGTTTTATCTTCGTTGGCTACAAGGTGTTGTTTATTTTTTTTTTCCGGAACCTGTGAAGAAAACAATTGATTAACCCATCAACATTTTTGATTTAAAAGGTGCTAATTCCTAATGATGTTTTCAGTTAAGACAGAATTCAGTGCAATGTGTAATTCATGCCACTTCCCAGAGCTTTCTTTGGGAGACAAGTCTCCTTTTAAGGGGTGCTTGTTTTTCTCTGTTTTTCAGAATCATGATCTCATCAGACACTCAACGCGGAGAATAAGGTAATTTTCAGTGACCATGAAGAAAAGATTGATAGAAAAAATATGTGAAGAATTATATGAATAATTTATATTTTTGATTTCCCAAACACATTTGAATACCCAACAAAGTACAGATAAATTATTGACTTTATGGTTTCAGCTGCAAGGTGTATTATTTTTTTCAAAATGGAGAGAATGGACAGAGAAGAGAAAATTACATATGCAAGTTCTCTTTTCATAGGTAAAGATTAAGGATATTTTTTGATAACTTTGAGAAAAGACAAAAAGATATTACCTGTTAGTTCTGTGAATTGTATCTGAGTTAGGAACAATTATGTTTGCTAAAATAATTCACAAGATTCAAGATTATTTTGTTGTTGTGGGTTTTTTTTAATCCTGTGTTACTTTTATTTTACTGCTTATATTTTGAGTTCCAACTATCAACTTCAGAAGGCAGCTTTTAACCTGTCATAGTTGATAATCACAAAAGAAAGGTTAAAAACATGATGATAGAAAAGTTCTGAAATACCTCAAATTTGCTGAGCTTCAGTTCATGATCTAAGGAAATCTATAGGATATAGCTGTTCTACTCTTACTAATCTTACAGCCACTCATTCTCAACAGCTACTTGCCCAGCACATCCCACTGGAACTGAAGAGCTAATCCTTAATCTTTCAAAAAT